>VYZW01006883.1:0-42500 GCA_013401315.1 Balaeniceps rex
AAAAAAAAAAAAAGAAAGAGCAATTATTGTCCCTCTCCACGCCCCCGCTCTCCTGCACTCCTTCCCCTGCAGACAGCGCAGCGCTCCGGCAGCCCTGGCCCGGCACGGAGCGGCTCCTGCGGGTGAGGATCTGGCCCTGAGCCCCAGTGGGGATGGTGGAGGCGACGCTGGGTGCCCAGAGCTCCTTCCCCTTCGCTGCCATCTTGCCTGGGGGCCTCATCCTGCGAACTGGCTCCTGCGCGTGGTTCCTCCAGACCGAAGGGGCTGCTCCTTATGCCACCTGCGCCCGGACCCAGGGAGCTCCGGTGCCATGGCCTCGGCTCTGGGCAAGGGTTAAGGGACCTAACAACCACACTCGGCGCATTCATTACTACTGATGCAAAAATGACCATTAAGGAATCATGACAGAGACCCTGCTCATTTGTGGCTGGGACAAAGCACAGCTGCCCGGGGCTGCCTAATGAAATCTGAAACCATCACATTTATTTGTCATATGGGTGTAACACATTTGCTGAGCACTCTAATAAATGTAATAATCCAAATATTCCTCCAGTTCTTTTAGAAAAAATACATTTATTGCCCGTGAAGCCTCCCAATAACATTTCTTAATCGTTTCCCCGACTGCCGCTCTCCCTCACCGTGCCGGGAGAGGACGGTTGCCACCAAGAGTTGAAGCCCAAACTCTTCCAGAGTCATCAGAGGGGCTGAGCTGAGAGGGGCTCCTGGAGCAGCACCAGCAGCTGACACAAAGCTCTGACTTTATCCACGTGTGTTGCTCTGAAATAAACCCTGAGCTTTTCCATTTCTTACAAATCCAGCGGGATTCACATTTTGTGTCAGCGTGTGCTGCCCATGGCAGTGAACGGGGAACGGGGGTGCCGTGTGCCGGGGCAGGAGCTCCTGACCACCCCTGCGGAAGGTGAGCTCCCATCATGGCCCCGACGGTGCTCCCGGTCTTGCCGACGCCAGCAACAGCCACGAGTGCCGCTGCCCGCAGCGACTCTGTCGTGTCGTGCCGTCCCAGCTGCCCGTGGGAGACCACGAACACCAGGGGCTGCGCAGTGCTCTGGCGGTGCTGTGCCATGCCACGCCGTGCGGAGCCATGCCATGCCGTGCTGTGCCACGCCACGCCACACCGCACCAGCTGCTCGCTCTGCCCGTGCCAAAGGCTGTGCCAGGCTCTGGCTCCTGCCCCGCAGGAGCTGCGTCAGCCTGCCCGTCCCCCTTCCTTCCCAGGCTGATTAGCTGTGACCCGGCGCAGGGAGCATGCACCACATCTGGCCCAGGCCCCTGTAAACAATTAAGCCATGTTTCATGCCAGCTGTTCGCTTACAATTGCAGAACAGTGCTCAGAAGCTCTCTGGAGGGCCCTGTGCAAGGCCACCGGCTCACTACCAGCCGCTGCCGAGAGCTGCCGCAGCGATACAGGGCTGAGGCTGTCCCTGCGTCCAGCCCGCAGCACCGAAACACCTCTGCCATGTCAGGGCCCCACCGCGCCTGGGCTCCTGGCGAGGTCCCCGGGGATGTGTGGCTGCAAGCTGGTGCGGGTTGTTGCCCGGGCAGGTTGTGCTTGACTCAGGGATGAGCCGCCGTGCCCGGCCCCTCGTGTCCCCAGTCCCCCTCCAGAGCGTGGGCAGGACCCAGGCCGGTGGCGGGGTGGGGAGGCACCGGCACGGTGGCTCAACATGCGAAGCGAGCACGGAGCCAGGCAGCAGGGCTCAGCGCCACGTGCTGCTCACAGCGCAGGCCTGTGAAACCGCTCCGGTGTCGGACTGGTTTCCATTTCACCTCATTCACAACTAAACAGGATTTATTTGAAATTTTCTTTAAAATTTGTCTTGTAACAGTCTTTTATAATTTAGAGACAGCGCTTATTTTTTTAAATGTGAAACTAAAGAAAAATTTGTCGAATATGAAACCCCACGGGGTTCCCAAGGGAGCAAATGAGCAGCAAACACTTTCCCCAACCTACAAGCTGTTCTACACAGGAAAGCTTTTAGCCAGAAAGCCGCCCGCTGCTCTGTGCAGCACCCGTTCGCCCTGGCACATCGGAGTTAGTTGGGCATCAGCTGCCAGCAAACACCGGGGTCTGTGAGCCAGGGAGGGGCCTTTGGTACCTCTGGTGATGACCCATCTGCAAAATATGCCAAAATTCAAACATCTCCTATAGTCCCTTCCCATAACCGGAGGGTTTCCCACACCTGCTCTGCCAGGGCTGGCAATGCCGGTGGAAGCAGGAGGCAGACCCGTGTGTTAGCAGAGTGTGAGCTAGCATTTCACAGACCACAATGCCAAACAGAACTTCGATATGCTAAGCAAATATTGAACTTTATTGGTTTAATTTAATTAAAATTTATTAACCTTTTATTAAACATAAACCCTCATTAAAATTCTCATTCCTGTCTCCTACAACAGCACAGCCATATTCTCATTTCCAAGCTCATTAAATATCACCCAAAGAGAGCCTATTTCTTGAGCACTGATTTTTGATAAACTATAATATTAACCCAGGCATGTCCCAGAGACTTTGGAAAGAAGACGGAATGAAATCCAAGCAGGAGCCCTGGCGCCATTGTTCGGAAAGGAAACCTAAAAGAGAAACAAAGGTCCAGCCTCAGCCCCCGCTGCGGCGCAGGGACATGTGCTCGTGCAGCCAGGCTCTGGGACGCCGTCCAGAAACAGCACCATCTTCTGCTGAGCAGCGCGGGGCTCAGCGCCCGCGTGGCAGAGTCTTTATGTTCAGCTCCTCTCTGTCTGATGGCAGCGCTCAGCCCCGGTGCCACCCGCTCCCTCCTGCCCACAGGTCTCCCCTTGCCACCCGGCTCACCAGTGGGTCCCGTGGCCAGGCAGCGGGGCCGGCTCCTGTGGCGCTCGGCAAAGGCACCAGGCACAACGCAAGAGCCTCCGCAGAGGTGAGGAGCCAGTCCCCGGCCCTGTGTCCCCGGCATGGTGCCGCTTCCCACAAGCAGCACCAAGTTGGCGGTGATTGAAGAGGCACGGCTGCCGCAGTGCCGAGATCTGCTTGGTGAGTGGGTGTCCCCTCACGATGCATGATACATCTCTGCTCTACACCTTTCTGCCTCTGCCCCAGAGATCAGCGGGGGCACGCACAAGCCCCACATCCGAACCTAGTGGAGCCCTGCTAACCGCAGCACCGCGGCCACAGCAGTCCTCGGGGGCAGCCCAGCCCTCGTGATTGCGCTGAAACACTCAACAGGAAAGGCAGTTTGGGCAACCATTGTCGTGGCCCCGGGAAGAATGTAAGGGCGGCTGGTCAGCGGGCGAGCCGAATGGACCAAGCAGGCCGAAGTGGGAGGCTGGGTGTCAGCAGAGGCCAGAGGCATGGGCAGCCGCAGGCAGCTGCAGGCAGGGACAGTCCTGGCAGCACGGAGCAGCCTGCCCTGCCTCCTCAGAGGCCGGGAAGGGGCCGGACCCACGAGCACGGGCTGCGCATCACAGCCTCTGCCAAATTACTCATGGAGCAACATCCCCTGTCACATGGATATTGTTTTATTTGAGGGTAAATGAAGCACAAAGCCTCACACTCTCTGTGCAGCTGTTGGGGTTAATCCTGGGGCCCACAGATCACACCAGCCTGCGAAATAAAAAGTGGGGAAAGCCCCATTTAGGGACTGTGCACTTTCTGCCGGGCAGGGTCAGCCACGGCGAACCTGGCCCACGGCCAGGCACAGCCCCGTCCCCTGGGCAGCCTCTGGGCTGGCGTGACACCGGGCACCGCAGGAACACCCACAGCTGCTGGGGGCAAGGACGGCCCTGCTCCAGGTGTCGGGATTGAAACCCAGCCGTTGTCCTTGACTCTGTTGGTGCCCCCGATATACCCAGCTCCTTTTGCTCCTTCTCCAGGAGCATCCTCTCCCCACCAAGGCACGCATGGTCCACCACGGCCAGTCACACCTCGGGGCGTAGTCAGCACCTCTGCTCTCATGCAAGAGCAGCTCAAACCTACTGCTGCTGCGGAGCAAGGCAGAGACACCACCGCACCCCAGAGCAGAGCAGGGCCAGCCTGGGAGCCCCCCAGCATCCCTCTTGGCTTGACCCCTCTTTGCTTGATTAGCGAAGACAGAGCCGTTCCTCCGCAAAGCCTGGAAACAGCACTCCGGCTGGAGAGGGAGCAGGGGGCTGCAGGTCAAATGGCTGGAGCCCCGATGAATATGGAGCAGTGTGGAGCAGGTAATTGATTTCAGGGGAGCGGGAAAGGGGCAAGTCGTGACAGAGGTCAGTGAGGCTGAGGGAACTGTCAGAAAGGGCAGCGCGGGAGAGCAACTGCATTTCTCGCAGGAGGGAGAGGGGGGACAGTGCCCGCAGAGACCGAGCTGCACAGGGGCTTAATAAAATGGGGTCTGTCCAGCGAGTTCCAGCTTGCTCGGCTCCTTCATCTCCACCTCCAGCTGGAGCATCTCTAGTTACAAACATTTCTCCAAAAAATGATGAGACTCCAGAAATTTGGACAGAATCACTGTGTTGTTTCCTGCCCTTTACAAAGCCAGGTCTTTTATTTCAGTATCTGGGGATGGCTTTGTAAATCTTGTCCTCTGCGTTCCTGGAGCTTTGCTCCATGTTGTCATGTGCCGGTCAACCCCAAGCCCCAGCCATGGAGCGCCAGTTGTGATGGTGCCTTGGGCCTTCCCCAGTCCCCAGCTCACTCCCTTCCTGACTGCTGAATTTCTCAGTTTTCCAGTAAGAAAAAGAGCAGCTCTTAAAATCTGTACCTGCCACCTCCGAATTACACAACCACGCGGAAGAGGCCGTACTACAAGCCCTGAGAAGCTTGTGCTGCAGTCAACTCGCCGTTGAGTTACCGAAGCAACTCGGCGCGTGGCTGCCTGCCAACGTCTCCTGCCAGGCAGCGGTGCGAGTGTGGAACCTGCCCTAAGCATGGTGCGGGCTTGGTGCACAGCTTGACCTTGCTTATCACAGACAAATTCGTGTGCAATAGCTATAAAGAAAAGATATGTTAATTGTGCCACATAAAATCTGTGATTACTCTGGCTAATCTGTCAAAGCTGGGAAATATTGACTATTGTGGAAGGAGAACATTTGCTACCGCATCTGTGGAGCTGAGGCGAACGCTGAGTGGCTCCTGGCCACCGAAAGCATTTGCAGTCGGAGGGAGGCCAGAGCTGCACAGAGGAGCAGAGAACGCCCTGCTCCGGAGACGGGGCAGGACTGCAGCGGGTGCGGCAGATCAGGGGCATTTTTGAGACATTTTCCCTAGAGAGCAGAACACACTCAGTCCTAAATCAACGGCATGGGTGGTGGTGTCATCCGGCAGCTTCCACAGACGGCCACCCACTAGCAATGAGAAGGGCCAAAGAGGTTTAGCGAAGGCAGTGGGACGCTGGCGTGCTGCGGGTCACCCCGTGCCTGCGTACTCTGGCGCGTACGCCGTGCCGGCAGTCAGTGAGCAACCCACCCTTCCTGCTTGCAACTACAGCGTGGGAAGAGGAGGACAGAGGTACGTAAGGAACGCTTCACTTCTTTGTTTTCAGGCTGGTCCAAATCTGGCATCTCTTCCTAGATCCCATAAAAGCTGCTCACGAGCTGCTAGGGTCATATTTTAGGTATCTTCATCCTATCACAGCAGAATGACCCAAGCCCGTAAAAGATTTTTTTATTGATACAGACTGGGTATGCGTATATCACTTGTGGCGTCATCCCACCCCTGTTAATAAGATTAAAAGCCACCGCTTGCATGTGCCAAGCTTACCAAATCATTACCTGCTGTATATTAAGTGTTTAATTGCATAAAATGACATCATGTTTATCTCTGCAGCATTAGCATCTAGTCTGCAGTGTCAAAGCAGTAAACATGCGTGATATCATCAGTCATTATGTGGACTTAAAATCAATTGCTCTCACTGCACCCGCTTGTACAGAGAGGAGCACAATACATTAATGAACTTGAGCAAGAACCTAAGTGACAAGATGAAACAGCATAAATAATATCACTTAAAATGTGTTATCTATAACAATGAAGTGTCTCAAATAATAGAATTATGGATTCCAAAGAGGAAAGCAAGTTATTGAAATTCACACCATGGGAGCATCAGTGTGTGCTCATCAACAAAATCACCTATAAATTAATCTGATTTAACGCTGGACGTAGGTTGTATGAGACACCAACGTCACTAATCAGCTTTATTTTATAAATATGTTCCATTATACAATCTATTTGCCTGCATAACTTGACTAAGCAAGAATTTAAGATGTGGGTCAAAAATTTTTCCCCTTGCCTTATGGTAATTTCACTTAGGCCCGTGTAAACATTTCTCTTGGCAACTTATTAGTCCCATTATTTCAGAATTTTCTTCAATGAACCATTTTTCAGCTATCAAAACATTTAGTTCCAGCTGGCTTCAATGATATAGACTTCAGACCAACTGAATTTATGAGTTTAACAAGATTACATAGTCAAATAGCCATTCCTTACAGAGTTCATATTTCTAAATAAACTGTCAAGGTACAACCCAGAACAAAGTCTATTAGAAGAGGACACGCAGAGTCCATTGACTTTAACTGTATTGATTATGGATAATTATTTGGTCTCTACTGTCTTCTCACATTTTTACAAATTTTCTGTGGGAAGGCTTAAACTTTATTGTTTACTTCTCAAAACAAGGGAAAAGGACAAGGGCAAAAATCCTTTCAGCTCCCCTTAACCATCATGAAATCATCCCATGCCCTGTGGCGGAACGAAAGTTAAGGCTATCTCGGAGTGAGAGCATTCATAGCTGGAGGTGGATTATTTGCAAAATCAAAGCCAAGCCGGCTGACATTCTGTCAGGATAAACAAACCGTTCAACCACAAGACTATGAGTACTGACCAGAAAGAAAAGAAATATCTTGCACCTAGCATATCAGGCACTTCCAGTTCTGCAGCCGTAAAGGCAGAAAAATTCAGTGGCCAGACGGGAGCTCCTTGGTGCGGCCATTGCAACATCACGTCCCTTGGTCTTTTTATTAGCAGGAAACATCCCGCTCCTCGTCCTCCGCCCTTGCAGCCCACCCAAGCCAAACGACCGAAACGTGTTGTGACTCCGCGGCCGGCAGAAGAGAGCGCGTCGCCGCTCAGGCTTCGGGTGTGCGCTCGCTGTGCTGGAGAAGCAACGGGGCATTTCTGTGCCCCCCAGGAGCGGGTGCCCCCACCCATCAGCAAGAAACCTGGCCTGTGGATGAGGCTGGGGTCCCCAGGTCGGGGCTGCCTCCTGTGGAGCCTCTACGCCAGGAGCCCCCCCAGGGCCGTTCCTGGGGCCACCTCACCTGCTCCACCGCGAGCCATCGTGGCCCCGCTCCCGTCAGGCCCTCCTCGCTCTCCCGACGGAGGCTGAGCAGACAGGGACACCCTGGCACCTGCCTCGTGGGACTTCTCTCTAACGCTGCGTTGCTGTTTCATACCTGGTGTGCTGCCCCGAGGCTCACCCACCCCTCCTGCCCCGCGGGGGGTTCGTGTCTGTCGGGTGCATGCAGGGGTTCAGGCAGGCAGCCCGCAGCCCTTGTGCCGAGGCGCCCCGTCCTCCCGTCCCGGGGCCCCGCGCAGCCCCGCGCCCGGTGCCTGCCTCCCGCCACTGCCCAGCGCCTCTGCCGGGACCCGGGCTGCCGGGATGCTCCCAGCAAAATTTCCACAGGCAGCAGGAGCTCTGGTGGAAGCCAGACGCGAGGCATCGGTGGGCTCCATGCCCGCCAGAGCCTCTGCAGAGGAAACTTCTCAAGAGGGCACGAGACCACCAGCCTGCATGTCCCCACGCAGCCCCAGCCCCAGAAGGAGCCGGCGGGGCCTGGGGCTGCCGCCGCCGCGACCCCCGTGGGCCGGGACGAGGGCCGGGCGGGTGGCTGCTGTGGGCAGAAGGGCAATGGGCCTGACGGGCTTCGTGGCACGCACGCCTCGGACAGGTTTTCGGCAAGACCCTCTTCCTCCGCCTTGGCCAGGGTCTCCTCATCCTCCGCAGCCCGCGTCGCTCTCGCCATTGGGGGTCACTGTTCCAACAAAAGCTGCGTCTCTGCTGCTTTCTCCGATTATTAAAAACAATATTTCTGCTACAGCTGTTTCCTGATTTGGCTGATATGTTAAGCTAGAATGAAAGGGTTTGTTGGGAATTTTTTTTCTCATTTACAGCAACTTCCTTAACTTCACTTTGAATTTCCTCTAAACTCTGATGAAATACAGTTCATCTGCCACCAAAACCTGAACCGAAATGATGTGAAGAAGAACCCACGAAAGGCTTTTTATGAGATCTCATTCTCCCTGCACAGGCAGCCCTGATCAGGGACTGTAGGCAAGGAAATAATTTCTTTTAAATGAGTGTCTGGTTCCCTTTATATTTTTTTCTTTTGCTTCAGATTACAAGGGAAAAAACCCAAGGTGTCAATCAGCTTTAAAACAGTTGAGCTGATCTTATTTCTTCTATGTACTGTATTCAAGCCAAACATTCCCTGAATAGAAAAAGCATAGAAAACTCATAATAGCTAAATTGGTGCTTTTAAAGCCCGAATTTAACATGCTTCCTCGGGGACATTTTCCCAGCATAGAGGAAAACAAATATATGTGATTTAGTGTCTATTATAGAGGTTAAAATCTGCACCTACTCTTTCTTACACCCTGTCACGAGAGGAAAGAGCGAATTTCAGGTGGAAGAGGTGTTGGGAGGTGGCATCGCACAGGCTGGCGGGGATAGGCAGGGAGCGAGGAATCCTCTGCAACCGCAGAGCCCAGCGCAGCCAGGTGATCCATTTCAACAGTGACACCATTTTTGCGAGAAAACAGGGAAGATCTACAGCATTTTCCTTTTGAACTCAATAGATACGGGAAAGGAAGCTGTTTTTCTTTTCTCTGTATTTAATTTTTAAATCTAGGTGTTCACTGGCTGGTAACAGAACTCGGTGCAGGGAACCGAGCGCCAGGCGGGTGCTCAGCCAGGCGGTGCGAGGACGGGAGCTGCAGGACTGGGCCCGGGATGTCCTCGCTCTGCCCTGGGGAGCAGGGTTTCAACACTGTCGCTCTTGGCTGTCCTCGGCACTGGAAGGCTCACAGCCCCATGCCAGCGTGATTTAGCGTTACGTGAGGAAGGCGTCCCCTCCCTGGAGAAGGCAGCAATGCGGGGAAGGGGTGGCACAGCCCCGCTGGCGTGGGGCTGGAACGGCCACAGGCTGCGGCGCAGGGCTGGCAACAAAGTGCTGGGGCTTGGGGCATGGTGGCATCTTCCTCAACCAACTTTGTCCCAAAAAAAAATATATATCTGCTTCTTTAAAAGGGAGCTTTGTTGTAGCGGGGTACAGGAAGAGCGATGAGAAGGCTGGGAACGCGAGGTGTTCAGACACCTGATGATGTAAATGTGCCTGATGAGGTTTTCAAGTGCATGCAGGCGTTTCAGCTACAGGAGCAGCAGCTCTCTGCACCCCTGCACGCACCCTTGGTTTATTGACCACCTTCCCTCAGGTTTGGGGCAGCCCCTGCGGGCTGTGCTCTCGTCACGTTTGCTGTTTGGTTGCACCTGGGCCAGACTCGGAGGCCACCTCCACCTCCTCCTCCCCAGACAGTGTCGTCCCTGGCGGGGTCACTGTGCCCGATACCCCCTTCACCTGCCTGCAGTCAGGCAATCGGGGAGGGCGGGGAGCTATTAAAAGCCCTTCAGCTCACTGGGGCTGGGTGTGCTCCTGGTGCAGCTGAGGAAGAGGTGGGTGGAGGAAGAACAGTGGTGGTGGCCGCAGTCTCAGCTCCCCTGCGCTGGGGTAATATCTATGGGCATCTCTGCTGGGTGTGCCTGGCGTCTGGGTGCGTTGCCTGCCTGCCTGCCTGTCTCTGGTGATGGCTGTTAGTAGATTCTCTGAAAGAGGGCAAAAGAAGCAGGAAAAGGGTATAAAAATGATTAAAACAGTGTGTCTGACTGCAGCCCCTGGGTTCTTATCTGTAATTAGGGAATAATATGTGAGCAAAGGGAGTGCTGGTAGCTTTCTATTTTTTAATCTACTTGCTTTCATTTTTCATATATTAATTCTTTCTTTTTATCTTTCGTAGTATTTTTCTTCTGTCTGTGTCATCTGTCCCTTCGTTAGCCTATAAAGCTTGTCCTCCGCTCAGTTAGGGGAACTTCCTTCTTATTCCACCTTCTAATATTCCCACTGTCTACCTCCAGGCAATCTCTCCTCGTACAGTGCATTGGAGAGGTACAATAGCTGTTGTGAATTACTCCTTGCAGTCTGCTCCTGCACTCCATATTTATTACTGGATTTACTTTATCTGCAGTGATGCACTGCTGCAGTAATCTGCGTGTCCGAGCACCGGAGGCTCCCGGCGCGGGGTCTGCAGGGCTTGCACGCCCCGGCGGGCACGTTGTGCTGAGCCCAGCCTCGGCCGGGAGCTGGAGCCTGTCCTGACCCTGGAAAGCTCTGCTTTGTGCAGCCTTGATGGAGGAATTGCTGTGGAAGACTTTTTTTTTTTTTTTTAAAAGGCAATGGAGGTTAAAATTACTTGTTGTAGTGTCCTGGAGCTTTGGCAAGGTCTGAATTGTGAGAACTCGCAGCGCTCCTGTTTGCAGCAATCAGTTAATCTCTTCTTGGGCTTACCCTTTCTTACAGAGAAGCTGAAGCTGGCAGGGAGAAAGAGTTTAAAATCACTGTTAGCAGTTGCATAGGACCTAAAAGTTATAGCGAGTGGGATAAGAAGAGTGGTAGCTGCCTGATATTTGGAACTGTAGCGTTTATTTGGGGCAATAAATTGTTTCCTCTCCCTCATCGGTTGTGTTACAGGATCTCGAGATGACCTGCCAAGCCAGTCTCTCCTCGTTTGTGACACTCCGGGCTGAGAGGAGCGGGCGAGCTGGGTAAGCGGCCGGGGCCGGGCTCTAGGAGCTGGACGAAGCAATGAGCCGTGGAAGGGGAGCGGGGCAGGGAGCGCCCAGCGAGGCACAGCACTGCGGAGCCGTCAGCTCCCACGCAAACACGTTACTTAAACCGCGTTATTAAAACTTAAAAACAATGAGGAGTTCAAACAAGTCCTCTCCACCGATTGAGATGTGCCCGTACCAAGTCCAAGTATATCCATTCCTGCAGGAGCCTTTCTGGGTCACCAGAGTGCAGGTTAGTTTGCTGGATCAGCTGAGGGATTTTTTTTTTTTTTTGTATTCACAGAAACATTGCCAGCTTAATTTTTAAACTGCATCCAGACTTGTGCATCCTGCCTACAATGAGGCTATAGCTCAAGTACTTCAAACGAATTCTGTTCCTTGCTTTCTGGCTTTGCTTTGATTCCTTGTATTTTAAATTTAATGTTAAATACCGTGAGATGGCAGAGGAAGGGGTCCCCCCGAGCGGCGCGCAGCATGCTAACTCTCCTGTTTCAAATAGACAGCTTGCTCAGGAATTAAACCAAACAATGTGCTTGTTTGCAGCAGGTCTAAACAGTTGTTCCTGAAACTGCAGCGTGGATAAATGTTTAAATTCTTTAAAAATATTAGTATAAATCTTCGTAGTATAAATTAGGACCTAAATCCTTCCAAGCTGGGAGAGACAGCAGGGCCCTCTAGTCAGACAGGCTCGTTGTTTTGGTAATCCCAGGAAATATCTGGGTGCCGGTGTTTTCCTGGCGTATCTCAGTCTAACGCTTATTTAGCCAATTAATCATCAGTTACAAAAAATGATTTTTGTTAATATTTTTTTTCTGGATCAATAGATTTTATACAAGAATCTTTCTGCTCGTTAATTGGAGGGCAGCTCCTTGAAACAAATTCTGCCTGTGATTCTACCTTAAATTCATCAGTAGATATTAAATAGGTCATTGGTGTAATAAGGGCCAAATTTGCTTCTCATAGATCACAGTGGCCAGTGCTCCTAGGGTCTAATTATCCCATATTTGGTCAATAAGCCATTAACATACAGCCATGGATGTTAATAACCATTTCATGAAAAAGTCCTGGTAATTTATGAGATCAACATTGGTTAGGAAAATTAATAAATGTTTCATTCCTTAAGATTTATCCGAGGACGTTTCGGTCTGAGGGAGGAAGCACTGGGCTGATAAAAGGGGGCCCAAGCTCAGATAAAGGAAGAAAGATGGGGGAAAGAAAGCCCAAATGCCAGGCCCATGGTAGCTGGGTTTAACTTGGGCTAATAAAAATTTACTTCAAATCCTATAGCTAATAAATCCAAAGGGTGTATGAGGGAGTCCAGTAAAACCTGACTTAACATTATGTGAGTGCTATTAACAATATTTATATAGATGTCATTTCACAGGAGGGTTAAAGCTGGTAAATTATGGGCCAGGCGTAGTGAGTCGCATCATGGAGCTGGCATGTCTGTATATATTCAGGTACCACAGGCTGCACCTTTTTGGGTAACAACAGCTTAAAATAACACAGAAAATGAAGGTGGCAGCCTCAGAATTTCCAATAACTTCTAGCCTTTCCATCTCAGTAGGCGCTGCCTTGAAGTTTAATAAACTTCATCACAGGATTTAATTTACAGTGTTTACCAATCTATTCTTCAACTGATAGTAAATATATTATATTTTATTAGGTATACAGCAGTTATAAAAATGCGACATATTTTTTCCAGCTGTGGTCTTTAGCAGCAATCATGTTTTGCACACTTCTGTATTCAATGTGCTTCCCAATGGCTAACAAACCTCGTGGAAGCTTGAATTTTACCTCGCAGCCGTTTCCGAAATGTCAACTATTTTTAACTTTAGACTGCTCTTAAAACCCCAGTTTTAGCCTGTTAGCCTTTGAAGGCCAGTTTGTGTCAAGAGCAGAGTGGGGTGACTTAGCAGGATGGGCAGAGCCGCAGCGTTCCGGCAGCGATGGCGGAGCCCAGGGCACCAGGGCTCGGGACCAGCGCCGTGCTTTGCCAGAGGCTCGCCGTAACGTGTTGCGATGTCACAGCAGAGTGCAATGTTGGCCACGCCAGCCCTGCATGGAGGGACGATACGCGGTGTTACATCTTGATTCCATACGGTGCTTACGCAAGCGCTTAAAATGAAACAAAACAAAAAGCAGGTTTTTTAATGCTGTGCAGAATTGTGCCCTTAATTACTTTTGCAGTGGGTTGAAATTACGCACCTCGCCTGGATGTTATGTTCTTCAGGATCTCACTGACAGGGGTTTACACACTCGGTGACGCGTGTTCTTACCAATATGGTTAAACCAGATTATTTCTGTCCTGCAAAAGACTGGGTTTGGAGATTAAAACCTAGCTTGCGTAGTCGTAGAGCTGTGAAGAGCAATCCTGAGGCTGTATTCAGGACTGCCCGCATAAGCACGCCCAGCCTGGGAAGCTGCGCTCGCAGCGGCGGCGCGGGCTGTGAGACCGCGGCTGCGGCTGGGTCTGGTTGGCAAAGCACTGATCCAGCCTTGGCAGATCTGGGTTAGCGGCACCCACAGCGAGCTGCTTTCAGGCCAGCTTGCCTGGGCGGTGGCATTGCAAGTTGTCCCAAATCGGGTGAAATGAGATGCTTCCCTCGCCTTTGCTGTCTGGCCTGAAAGCTTCCCGCAAGGGGAGCTCCTGGAGGAGGTGCTGGTCCATCTGGAAGGCAGGTGTGTTCAGCTGAGGTCTTCAAGCAATGGCTTTGTATTTGGAGCTGCTTTCTGCTTTAGCCTCCGAGTCTCTCCTGGCTGGGTGCTGAAGGAGCCTGCGTCGGGGGATGCTGCAAACACTTGTAGGCTATTGACTCTATTGTTAATCTATGCTGAATGATTGCACCACCCCATCCTGCTGCCTCGCCCTGATTAGACTTGTAAATGAAAAACCATAAAAGTCAAAAATGAGAAAATAGAGGGCAGAATGAGAGAAGGCACTTATCCCCCAGACGAGTGCCTGAGCACTGCAACTAACCCCAAAGCCGAGAGCCGGGTGCTCCGCACAAGGACGCTGCTCTGGGCGCTATGGCTCTCCCCATCCTGGGTGAGCACTGGCAGCGGCACCCCTCTGCCTGCTGGCTGCCGGCTTTGGGCGATGGGGCCAAAGAGCGGAGGGGGAAAGGGAAAGCAGCCCCTTCTGTTTCCACTAGGTGTTTGTGGGGTCCCTCCGATCAAATGCAGCCTGGCTTCAGGTCTTTACTTGCTGATTAAGTTTCACCACCAGGTTTTTCCATCCACTCCTTGGCCTTTATGCCCTCGGTGACACGATGTCTATTGCCCCTGCCAAGACTCTCTTCAGTACATTAGCTTAGCTATGGGTAAACTCAGACATCAGGAAAAAAAACCCACTGACAGTTAATAGAGCCCTGTAGGTCCCTGACCCCTGGGGATAAGCATACAGTAGCTGGCAAAAAAATACATTCTAGCGTCTTGGGGAAAAGGTCAGAGTAGCAAGAGAAAATAGGCTGTTCGTATTTTGTGGAATATTTATCAGGGCTTCAGGCTCCGGAGCTATGCAAGGGGTAAGGGTCTCTAACCGGTGCTCAGACAGGGCTTCCCAAACGCTGCAGCACAGAGGTCTGCGCAGCAAATTGCCAGCAGTCAGAGGGCTACACATCATTTGCATAATCTGCAAGATCTAATTGTGTCTTTGGGCTTTTAATAAAACGGGATCAGTTTTATTTCAGTGGTTGGCTCATAATAAAGGGTTCAGCGTTCTCAAAATCAGAATGGATCGTGGGCTCTGTTGCAGCCCTCCCTGTGTCCAGCCGAGGCACCCGGCACCCTGCGAGCCTCGTGCCCACGTCCACAGGGACCGTGGCTCTGCGAGCATGGGGAAGGAACCAGGAGCCATTGTCCAGCTGTCCGTGGCAGGATACGCTGCGTGATGAGGATGTCCCTTTGTCAGCCTAAAAAAAGACATAGTGTATTTATGCTTTTAGGTTGTTTTTTTTCCAAAGTAAGTGGAGAGTAGAAAAAAAGACAGGGAGGAAAGCAGATGAATAAAAAGGTTGAGAAACAGAAGAAAGAAAGAAGGGTATCAGCAAGGTGCTATGGAGAAAGAAGAAGCAACCACCCCTCAGCTCCCATTTGCTCGAGGTTTTACTGAGGCTCCTGAAGAGCCAAAGCGCTCCTCTGATCTTCGAGGCACACGCCCGAGTCCCAGCAGCACTACGGGGAGCTGTCAGCCAGTGCTCCCCACTTCCACCCAGGACATGTGGGATAACAGCAGCCACCCTGGCTCTGGGCTCGGTCTGAGCGTCCAGGCGGTGCAGGTCTGGGACGAAGCACACTGAAGCAGGACTAAAGCGCGTCTGGTGTTGCTTAGGTGCTTGTACAGCACAGTGCACAGCCATAACACGATATTAACGATCAGCCTTGAGAGACGCGTAACCCTCTTCTCTGTGCCCGAGCTGCGCAGTTCTCCCTCTCCCTGCTGCAGCGTGGCTTTGGCTTTGCAAACCTTTGTTCTCCCCTCTCCGCTCGGTGGCCCTGTCGCCGGGTGCCGGGTGGGCGGCAGGCAGGAGGTGCTCTCCCCGGCCTTCCCGCGGCGCTGCCGTAGCCGCGTCTGCTTGCCTCCCACCCGGCTGCCTCAGCCCCTCTCAAATTTAGATCTCCCTGCTGGGGGAGCAGTGTGGAGCTGCTGCACAAGCAGCTTGGCCGAAAAAATCAATAATCTTTTCAATAAAGCATTTTATCCCTTATATATATTGTCTCTCACAAAGATTTTACACAGACAAAAAGTTCAGAAGTTGGTGTAAAAAATGTTGGGAAAAAGGTGAAGATACGTAAGTAAATTACAAACTCGAGGCTGTTTGCAGTACCTTGGGAAAGTGGGAGTTATATTGATGAGTTTTTATTGATTTACCATCATTCCCAGTGTGGACATTTTCTGGTCTATTATACCACAGTCGCGGCATATTCCCATCGCAGCACTAAAGAGGAAATATGGACAGCCTGACCTTGGCAATATGGAGATAATGAAATACCCTTAATGATCCTTCCAAAAGATTTTACAAGCCAACTTCAGATTGTATCTACTCTGTGCTATGCTAATTTTTAAGAAGACTTGCAAGCAATACCGGGGTTTTACAGCCTGAATCCTAACCGCGGGTATTTTGGGGTTAAATGGAACAGAAACCGGTGACCTTACTACCTGATAAACAGAAGGTGCCGTGAAAGTGCCTGGTGTTTCCAGGAGGACCTGGGGTTATTTGTCCCCTTCCAGGGGATGGAGGTCTGTGCAGCCAGCACCCCGCTTTGCTCCAGCGCCCGTCCCTCCGGCCACATCGGGCAGGGCTGTGGCTGCCACCCGCCGCGGTGCCCGCGTTCACCCCGCGGTGCGGCGGGAGCGGCCGTGTCACCGGCCAGCACCAGATGCCTTGGCCCTGCCGCGCTGCTGCTTTCCCTGGAGGAAAGTGCTCAACGCGGGGAAGAGTTGCGGCACTTCAGGGTGACTTTGGGGACAGCTCAAGGAGATTTACCATATATATACCTGCCTGGAATTGTACCTAGCAGGGACATAAATAGTAGGTTTCAGTGCTCTGCTTTCTTCCTCTCCCTCCCCGGCCCAGCTGGCAACGCAATTACCAGCCCCAAAGTATTATTTTCTTAATAAAAATGTTACGTGTAAACCAAAGCCACAAACGAGTAACAAACCCATGCAGATTTCAGTCACTCCCTTCTTTATTCCCCAGCGAGATTGCTAATGACCTTCACACAAACCTCCACCAAATCTTTTTTAAAGGCAAATATTAATTTCCTAGCATGAAAAAAGGAAATAAAAAAGCCTATTTTTCATGGGAACCGTGCAGAAAGAAAGATATATTTTCCTTCAAAATGCGGGGAGGATTTTTACATTTTGTCACTTGCTTTGCATAGACTTGGTACCACCATTTGTTCACCTCTGAATGTAATCTCTCCCCATAAAGCTTTGCTTTAAATTCCTCAGCTACCTGTTAGGCTCTGATAGCTCCTTAGCTACACCCGGAGCGTTGGAGGCTGCACGCTCCTGCAACGTGTTTCTGACTCACCGGGAAGAGACCGGGAACGACTCGTTAAATTTTAACAGCTGAACCGTTCATTTTTAAGAAGAATGCACCAAAGCAATGTAACATTTTGTAGCAAAGTCTCCAAAAGTCATTTATAATACAAAAATCCTTTGCAGGAAGTTGCATTGTGCTGTGCTACAGCACCCCTGGCCTGTGCGCTTTCCCATGCCAGCGAGCGCTGAAGGGTCCGTACAGGCAGTGCCGGGAGGTGGGGGCACACACGCACGTGTGCACCTGCACACGCACAGCGCTGAGCAAAACCAGCCTTGGCATTGCCCAGCCCTGCGCCGGTGCCCGGGACGCACGCCCTCCGCACAGCCACACCGCCTGCAGTGCCAGCACGGCGGGGGAGCTGCTTCCGAAACGAGAAAAGCGTTCCACGGTGTTTGTTAGGCCTTCCCTGAACACCACGTTTTGATAGTTTAATGGTTTGTTGCGTTGCCAGACTGGGTTTACATGTGCTCAGGGTGAGTTTGGACCCGGACCTTCGGCTGCCGCCTGCTTCCAGCAGACTTTCCACTGCCTCAAGGTTTTTGTTCGTGCCCCAGAGTCAGAGCTAACACGACGTGTGATGTGAAATACAAAGCCATCCTAGAGCACAAAACCGAGCTTCACCAAGGAGATCAGAGCATCCACACCAGCCTGTGCAAAATAACATTTGTGCTTGATTCCACAGCTAAAGCAGTGGCACAGATGCAGCTTCTTCCCTTAGTTTAGATCTTACCTACATCTTCAGTGACATTTTTTAGCATTAGCTTCATTAATTGTTTGAAGGGTGTTTTCTGGAGGTTATTTGCCGGGTTTTTATTCCATAAGTCTTGCAAACTTTTCTCAGAATAGCTCATTTAAAAGGCGTGGAAGAATTCCATAAGAACCAATATAAAACAAAACTGTGCTGTCAGCCATGCCTGCTTGCTAGCTCCATGCTGGCTCTGGCATTTTCTCGCCACCGTGTTGCACATCCCTGCCGCTGATGCTCACCCAGACCACATGCTGAATGATGTCCCGTTGTGCTCCCACGTCTTACCGGCACGGCGAGGCGTTCAGGTCCATCCTCCCCTTTCCTTGCCAAACAGCTCCGTGTTTGCGCCTTAGGAAGGGGACAGCAGGATGCTGCGCTAGCTGTGCTGCCGGGCCAAACCACGCAGATTTGCCGCGACCCCTCCTTGGCAAAACTCACCAGCAGCGTGTGCCCCTGCAGCAGGAGCGCCTGCTCCAAAACGCGGCTCCCTTCCAGAAGCCGGTTACGCCAGCGAGGGGGCAGAGCCCCGGCAGCCGGAGGTTGGTAAGAAGCAGCAGACTGACCCTGCTGCTGCACCTGGGACCCTGGGCGCACCCGCAGCCTCCTGCCCGCTCCGCCCTGCAGTCCCAGCAGGAAGGCAAGCCTTGTCCCAGGTCGCCCGCTGAGCACCCCTGCGGAGCAGCACCGGGCTTGAGGAGCCTGTGCCCATGCAGCAGGAGCCAGCGGTGCCCTGGGTCCCCGGGGCAGCACGGGGGTGGGGAGTCGGGGCGAATAGCCGGGCCCGAGGAATCCCCTCCTCTGCGTCGGCGGGTCGTCAGCCCGCCGCCACACAAAATAAGCAACAGTTTGGTTGTGCGTATTTGGGAGGAAAACAGTTAATATGATAACAATAGCACTAAATCAGGCGCAGAACTTCAAGTACAAGTCACAGCAAGAAGTTGTTAATACCTTTATTATGGGATAAAATGTATTCATGATATTAAAGACATCACATTTCTGCCCTGGTGTCACATTTTAGATGTAGCGTAGATAAATGATATATCACTGTAAGAGATCTACAAAAACCATTAGTAACCATGACATTTTGACGTCAGATTTTAAAAAATTCCTAAGTAATCTTTTTGATTTATGAAATGGTGTCCAGGTTCATCGAGACTGATCTCAGATTTATCACAGCCTGGTTAGAATTATTAATGATTTTCAATTTGTAAATCCAATGCCAGCATGTCCAAGTGCTCTCAGCAAAATCACAGAGAGCTGACAGGGAGATTTTGCTCAATCCATAGTTTTCAGCTATTACAAGATTTTTCTGGTTAACTCTCTGCCGCCCGGCGTGGAGCCTGCAGGGGCACGCCAGCCCGGCGCACAAAGGCATTGTTCTGCTGCGGCACAAAGGAGGCGCGTCCCGGGCACCGCCGCATGAATCACGGCCCGAATGGCCATGAAACACATGGCGTCAACAGGAATGAATGATCTGACTTTTACAGGCTCCTACTGAAGACCCTTAAAGACTTAAATTATAATGAGAAGAAAAGCTGATCTAAGCCAAAACAGACGGGCTTGGGTGGTTTTTCCCTACAATTCATCACAAGAGCAGATGAAAGGGAGGCAGGGGCAAAGAAAAAAGCACAGGCACGTCTCCATCCCTCAGCAGCCTTGCAGGAATATCTCCGGAGAAGAAAGCACACCTTGGGTAAACACTTGCGAACTCCAGAGCCCACGCAGAATATTTATTTCCTAATTTATGGGGTAATTGTCCCACCACTACAGGGAGGGATTAGAGGGAGACTTGGATACTGAAATTTTCTCTACAGTAGCGAGCTGGCTGTTCCTCAGGAGCGGGGTGAGCAGGGTCCGCACCGCCGTACCTGCCCTTTTGCTGCGGCAAGTGTCACCGAGCGGACACTGCGGGTGTCACCCGCCAGCTCCTCCAGGACCAACATTGCCTTTTTTTTTAAGATGGTTAAAGGAAAACTGCCATGGTTCATCCTTAGGCTGCAGACACCTAAATTATTATTTACTTCAAAAAATTATCTCTCTAGTGTGCCTAAGATACTGAATTTTCAAGACTTCGGGCTCGCTCAGGCCCTGAAGACCCAGGTCCCCCGGGAGCCAGCGCGGCTCGGGCCGCTTTGCTGGGGGTTTCCAGCCCAGTGCCAGCCGGCGTGCGGGGTGCTGGCAGCGGGGCCGGCACGGTGCCCCATAGGCAGGAGGGGGCTCCTCACTGCCGTGCCCGCATCCCGCCCAGCCCCGTTCTGCGCTCCCCCAGCTGAGCCCCACGACTTCACACACTTGCCCTTCACACTAGGTTTGGCCTTTTTATCTTTAAATTTTTGCAAAACGTCTTCCAAAACTAGAAAGGAATATCGTAATTTCTTGTTCAGAGAAGCAATGTAAAGGCCCTGCTCCTGCTGCCTCTCCCAGCGGTCGCAGCGGTGGGTCCTGCCGCTGAAATGTTTCGCCCGCGCCTCCATCCGACACGCCGGCCAAGCCGTCAGCTCTGCCTCCCAGAATCACTCAGATTTGTTAAAAAAAGGCAAAGGAAACTTGGGCTGTTTTAAATTACTCCTGCTTCTTGAATCCACATCCAGGCAGGGTAAAATACCTGGGCGGCTCCAGACCGTGTCGAGGAGCAGGACTTGCTAGTACTACTTCAGCCTCGGAGGGAATTTTAGCTTCATACTGCAGGGAAATCAGGAAGACAACACTTCAAGTGGGATAAAATTCCAGTCATCCTCCGGGCTGGGGCTGCCGTGGCTGCTGGTACTTCACAGAGCACTTGGGTGCCTGGAGAGAGTCAGTGTCTAGTTTTTTCTCAAGTACTCCACCTTAATTGGGCAGGTAAAACTCTATAATTAGGGACCTTAACTGGGGAATTTTTCTAATCCATCATATCTGCTCCATTATTCAACTCTATCAAATCCACGCATGCACGGAGAAGCAGGACATTCTTCACAACACTGTCAATATTAACGTCTTTCCAATTACAGAGCATTATAATGGCAGTCTAATGAGGAACTGTGACATGCTGGCTGCAACTCCCAACTTTTGATTAAAGCCTCCTTCAAGATGCTCCCCTTTAATTGATGGCGTAGGGCTGTCCAGGCATGGGTACAGAAACGCTGGGGTCTGGGGAGACTCCGGCGCATGCTCTGGGCACCCCGGCAGTCCCCGCAGCCCCAGCTGCCGGCCCAAGGAGCCGCACCGAGGCCAGCCCCAGCGTGGCCTTCTCCTCTGCGCCTCTCCCAGTGCTGCTCTGCCGGGCAGGTGATGGATGCCCGCTCTCTCCTCCCCAGGGCTGGGGTGACCTGCCTCCCACCAGGAGCCTGGCCACGGCCCCATCCCAGCCATCCCTGCCAGTGCCACCTCCAGCTGAGCAGCTCCTGTCGCCCCAGGACACCTCCTGCGGGAGAGAGGGACGGGTGTCTTCCCCTCTGACAGTGACTGACATTTCTATCCATCCCAGGCTCTGCCGCCAACTCTGCCAGCAGCCTCCCAGTTTATCTGTCCGCGTCCTCGCAGCCTTGACACCAGGAAATGAATTTCCAAACTGATAAAGATACCTTGCTTCTCACACAACTGATCTCCCAGATGAGACACGGCTCCATGCGAGGACCAAGTCACTCAACGGTGTGTCTGGATAGGCACAGGCCGGAGCGGCCGGGCACCTCGCACGGGGCTGATGTTTCGTCCTGCCCTCCATCTGCATCTCACCGTGCTCTCCTGCCACCACTGCTGCTCTCCCCACCCGAGAGCCCCCGAGCCCGATGCAGCCGTGCATCCCTGCAGTGCCCGGGTGCTCCCTTCCTGCCTGGCAGAGCAGGGTGGATGATCGCTTCTTCCCGTTGCGTCCTTCCCAGATGCCATCCAAACCCAGGAGCACAAGCAGACTTGCTTTCTGGCGTTCTGGTAGACCAGTCATTGCAGTTTCAAGGCATTTCTTTATTTTTGGATCCTCCCTGAAGTATCTAACTCTGAACTTATCAGGTATCCAGGACTAAATGCAGCAAATACGGTTCTGTCCAGCCCTGTAGAGCTCCTTTTACTTTTTTTGTTCTCTGATGTGTCACTTCTTCATGTGACCCAGTATTTGGTTGCTCCCACATTGCACATGCACAGCTGATTTACTGCCCACAGCCAGCCCCTCTTCCAGCAGTTCTGCTTCTTGGATTTCTTTGGGATCTTTGCATCTCTGCAGATGAAAAGGTCTATTTTAGAAGCCATACTTTGCAAATTGCTGCCACGTTATACATTTCATCTAATGCAGCTGTTGCCGATTTCTTTTTAAAATGTGTCAGTTATTTAAAAGCAATGTGGACAGTGAGGAAGACGGCTTTATAAAGAGAACCAACCACCTTTGCACAGGCAGCACGCGAGAAATGGGATGAGGTGGGAGAGAATTTGCTGATGAGTAACGTGAAGGGAGCAGCTTTAATGCACTCTGCTCACGTATCAGCCGTGTTCCTGCCCCACCTCGCAGCACACCTGGACTCCTGCCTGGCTTCGAGAGCCTCATCGCTTGCGACAGCTCTGGGGCTGGCAGCCTGGCCCCATGAGGCTCGGGCGCTGCCTGGGGCCAGTGGGACCAGCTCCACGGCCAGGCTGTCGTTCCCTGCAGGGAACATTCTGCAAGTCCCCGCACCAAGGAGACCTGGGTGGTTTGCTGAGGGTCACTGTGGCCAGTGGAGCAATGCCAGCAACTTCCCAGAGCTGTTGCAGTACCGGCCCCTTCTCTAGACACCAGCGTTTGGGGGTATCAATACTGCCAGGGACGTGGCTGACGCAGGGTCGGGAAGCCATGGCCGTTATCCATTGCTGCTGCATCTTCTGCCAGGGATCCCACTACAGACCACAGCTGGACACGAGACCCAGCGGGGGTTAGACCTGCCCTAGCCCTGCCGGCACGTGCAGACGCCTGGAGCGCACCTAAGGAGGGAGCGGTGTCGCACCCGGTTCTGCACCTACCCGGCACGGTTCACCCAGCTGCCAGGTGGCTCCAGGGGAAGCCCACTTGTGTACCCACACCTTACACACATCCTGTGAGGATGCACCAGCGCCTGGTGCGGCCTCTCCAAAGCCCCTTGTGAGGGTCTGTAGTCACAGCCCCACATGCAGTTCTGCAGCACGATGCACCGTGTTGTAACCTCCGAGTGCTTAAGGGGAAGAGACAGAGGCACAGCTACTCCCCGGGAAACCTCCGCAGCATGACGGGGTCCAGCCCCTCTGCCGGCTTTGTTCTCTGATGGCTGCTTGGGCTTCCTTCAGATGACAAGGGAAGAGTGCGAGTTGTTGATACTGCGTCTGAAAAAGGGGGTTTATTAAAATATTCTTCTGACAGGTTCATTTTCTGAATTCCTCTGGATTATTTCCAGCATTCCAGTTCCATCAGAAAAAGCTCTTTTCAGGGGATGGGGAGAGGCTGTGAGTCATTTCTTCCCTTTTCTTCTCATTTAGATGGAAAGGTTAATCCTTTGAAAGTCTGAAATAGCCACAACTAACTGCAAGGGAGTGTGCTGTTGCACAACGCAAGAGGAGAAGTGCTTGGCCAGAGCAGTACCCTGAGAAACCATAATCCTGCCAGAGAAGTCATAACAACAGAGGGAATAAACTGCCACAGCTGTAGCCGCTGTTGCCATTCGTGTGTTTGGGTTACGCATGTGGTGTTGCAGCCATGGCCAGGCTACAAGGACTCCCCTCTTGCCGGGGAGCGGGATGCTCGCCCTCGGCGAGGTGGATGAAATAGTCTCATGGACCTGGTGCTCTCCAAAGCACCCAGCGGGGTGGCGTGACCCCAGCAAGCGAAGGGATGCTGGTCACCTTTTAAAATTACACTTTTTCATCAAGCTGCTTAAAAAAGCCCCCAGTCTGGATAATCTCAACATGTCCATATCCCCAACTAGAGATTGAGGCCTCAACTGCAAGGCCTTTCACACCTTTACAGAGGAATTTCTGTGCATCACGCATGACCTGAAAACAGCGAAAGACCATCAGGTTCACACTGGGACTAATGATGGACGTGTGGCCGAATGGCCTGTCGGAGGCAGCCGCATTTACCCATGGCGTGGAGCCAAATCCAAGGGCGTGCAGGGAGTCCATCACAACAGCTATCCAGGGAGCGGCCGCTGGAAACACGGGTCCTGCGGCCCAGCATCGCGTCCAGGAACCGCATTCAGACACTGACCGAAGGGCCTCCGGAGCCGCGGCTGGCAGGAGCCCAGCAGCGATGCTCTCCCAGCCGGCCCTCTCCCCAGAGCATCGCCCACGCTCCGCAGCCGGCTTTGGCGGGTGCTTGACCCGCCGGCGCTCCTCCAGCAGGCCCAGGAAGCCAGGTCCCTCAGAGGAAGGGTCCTGCAGGAACCCGAGGCAGCAACAACCCCTCTGCCCCCGACCCCGGGGCTGGGGGGGAAAGGTGCCGGGGTGAGGCACAGCGCGGGGCATCCCCAGCCCGGGGCTGGCGTCCACCTCTCTGCTGCTGCACCAACGAGCCAGCGCCCGCCCCTCGGCTGCTCCGCTAACGAGCCAGCGCCGGCGCCTCTTTCCGGAACAAACCTGATTCCAATTGAAAACTAACATGACAACAGGCGCACACGGTAATAACCCAGCGAGGAGACATGGCTCTCAAGACATCTACAGACTCCAGATTAAATGAAATTATGACAGAGAAAAATATGTATTGGCAACATTTCTTGATCCACAATTCAAAGAGAAAATTGAAACCATATTTCCGTAAGAATCAGACGCTGGAAAGAAATTCTTAATAAACAAAAAGAGACAGGTCATGTAATTCACTCCCTTTTCCTCTTTTTCATTTGTTGGCCGGTAACTATTAAGAGTCAAGGAAAGAAGGTTTTTAACTGAAAATTTGTACTTGAACCTGACAAACAAAACAACTTGGAAGGAAGTTTCCCAGCTGCAAGTCAGAATATTTATATCTGGAGATGTAAGGAACATTTCAAAACATTAAACAATTTGCAAAAAAAAAAGCTGCTGTTTTGGGGCTGAGACTGTCTGGTTTACAGGCTCCTCTCCACCTCGCTTTTAAAAAACAATGGCTACAAAATCCAGAGGTGGAGAGGATGGATGTGGAGTTCTCTTCTTGTTTGTTTAGGGACAAATTAAACGTCAGCTCCTGGAAGACAGTCAGCACATCGGTGGCTGTTGGAGCCCCGTTAAATGGGTCAGCTTGCCGAGCAAGTCAAACACATTTACACGGGAGCGGCTCAGGTATGTGTCCTGCTAGAAGATCTCTGCGTGGGGGTAATTTCACTCAAGAGCCAGTGCCCTAAGCTCAGAATTTTTTTCCCTGGATTTTCTGCTCTAATTATTCCCAGGATGTAGGGCTTAGGCAGTATCTTGGTTTGAAACGCTAGACGCACACGAATGCAGGCTGAAGAGTACGGAAGAGGACGGACACAAACACCAAGCACCGGCGTCAGGGACAGGCACTTTCTGGAGCCAGAGCCACGCACCGGGCTGGCAGGAGCAGCCTCTTCTCCGCAGACGCCCAGTGCTGACATCCTTCATGTGCAGCAATATCTCCCCAAGGCAGCGGGCACCTCCTTCCCCCGTGTGTCCCTTTTCTAGCGCGGGAGCTTCTCTGCAGAGGGCAGGGTTACGTGATGCAGCTCCTGGTCTTGTTATTGCTGCGCACAACAAAAATATTGCTCCCTTCTGCCAGTGCTGGTCTGGAGAGCCAGGGAGAGGGGGGCAGCTCCGGACCCCTGCAGGGAAAGGAGCCCCGTTTTGGGCAGCATCACCTGTTCACGTGTCCCCGCAGGCTCCGGAGCCGGATCCAGTGCTGCGGCCCCAGGACAGAGAGCCTTCCTCCCCCAGGGCTGCAGGCCACGGCGAAGGCAGCGGCGTGGGAGCGTCTGCACTGCGTCCGAGCACTGGCCGGGGAGGGAGGCTGTGACGTCTGCCATGGAGAATGAGGTCTGCTGGCCAAAGAGAAGAAAAAACTGAGGAGAGAAGAGCCTGGTGTCAAAACTCAAAAGGAAAACTTTGGGTGGAGGTTTTTGATGCTGGTTTTTTGTTGCAAGACAGACATAAAGCTAAAAATTATTGGAAAGCCCCTCAGCAGAGCTGCCGAGGGGAGAGAGGGGGCAGCTACTGCAGCGCACACCGCCGGTGCTGTGCCCAGCGCTCAGCAGCTCCAATGCCTCCTGTGCCGGCGATCCGGGATGGGCACTCACACACGGGCTGCAAGCCAGGCACGGCACTGTGTGCCGCTCGAGTGAAACAATTCATTTGTGGAGTAGCCAAACATTTGCTTTTGCATTATGTTTTCAATGAAAATGGCTTATTCCAAAATGAAGATTCTTCTCAGAAAAATAGTGTCGTTCAAGATTCTTTCTGCTCCAAATTTTGTGGATCTCGATCTGGGGTTTGGCATTGCATTTTTTCCTGTCTGAAAAGTCTCCTCCTTCCTCCTAAGAGAGAACTGGAAGAAAAAGCATGGAAACAGAGTAAATAAAAAAAACCCACCAGTTGTGGAAATCCTTGGGAAAAACCCCACAGACGATGCACGTGAGGGTGCACCGCCATACGCAGGCAGCTTTTGCAGAGATTCCTTTCCCGGGCCCAGAGGAGCAGAGCGGTGTCCGTGGGAGGAGTCGCTCCTGGGGGCCAGCGTTCGCGCCGGGGTGGGACCCTCAGCCCTGGTGTGGGACCCTCAGCCCCGGTGTGAAGCCTGAGACCTCTCGGACCCTGGGCAGCCCGGCAGCTGGTTGCACGTCCGGGAGGGATGAGGCCAGCCATGCTGGTGTTGGTGCGGCGGAGCTGGTGGCTGGGCCCTCCCGCGCCGCAGAGTGACATGAATTAGCGTATGACAGTGACAGAAAATGGAAAAGAATGGCCCCGCAAATGCAGTTACAAGAGAAAGGCAAATTGATTTAGTGGACGTATGAGTATTTTTGAGAGAGAAAGCAAGAGAGCTGCCTGACATATTCCAAGATACCCTACGATTGCTTCTCTTAAGGAGATGTCATTCAGATTTTCCTGAACTAGCCTTTAAATTACAGTTCTATAAATAGATAGGACACTGGCAGTATTTACAGTATGAGCATCAGGTGAAAAACTACAGCTTCTGCAGCGTCTGCTCATCTCACCTTGTATCTGCCCTGCTGGAGGTTAACTCTTATTTCCATGTTAATGCCGTCTCAATCCCAATGACTGCCATTTGTCAAATTAACATTCATTTCAACAACCCAAAAGTGAGAGCTTTTAAACATTAATTCACAACTATGAGCTCTTCTCAGCACATTATTATGTTACTGTGATGAAACAAACTGCCTATGGAAAGATATAGATCCTACTGGAAACGTTGGCACTGCGGATGAGAGAGGAAACCCATTACGGAGGCAGAGCTAATGCGGGCTCCCATGGCGAGGGCAGAGGTGCCCGCGCGCCGGTGCTGGCGGAGGTGGGGACGAAAGGAGCCGGGAGCCCGCGGAGCCACTGCCCGGGCGGGATCTGCTCAAGCAGGGTGTCCCCGACAGCCTCTGCTGGCAGCTCTCTGTCCAGGGCTCAGGGCCATCACACCGCCCGCCCGCGTATCCCGCACGGGTCCCTGTGAAGCGCAGGGCTTTAGCGCCCACCACCCCAGCTGGAAACGCGGGCTTGCCTCACTTGACGGCTTCCTCTCCTTCCTGCACGGCATTCCCGGGAAGAGGCTCGCTGAGCGCCCGGTCCTGCTGCTACGCTAGCATGAGTGTTTCCAAGGCAAGAGATTATCATCTGAAACATTTAAATCTGTGCTATTTTGAGTCTGCAATTATTCCAGCTCTCACAATGACTGATCAATGTGCTGTCTCCGATTAATAAGACAAATTAGGGGAAGGGCATTCCTACGACAATGGCTGACGAGGGCCGCTCCCGCCGCATCCTGGGGCGCACTCGTGGGTGCGGACAAAGGCAGGAAGAGGTGCTGGTGCCGAACGGCCCTTGGGTCTCCACTTGCATGGGAGCCGCGCTTCTCCCCACGCACGTGCACTTCGCTCCTGCACAGGTATCGAAGCCCATGGCCTCACCGCTGCCCTTCTACTGCCACAGCACTTCCAAAAAATGCGATGTTCAAGAGCAGCAAGGCACATACGGTACCTGCAGCCGCGTGCCCTGGGCAGTCCCTGCTCAGAGCACCCAGCGGCTTGGGTGGGACCTGCCGGACACGGAGGGAAACCCACCACCCTTTAGCTCGTGAACTCCGACAGCCCCTTGCAGCCTGCACGGAGGCCACCCACTGCTCCCCGCAGCCTCGGTGCTGCACGTGGTGCTCGGCAGAGCTGCGTCCCCTCAGCCACCCTCCTGCGCATCGGGCACCATGCGGTCCATGCTGTCCCCAGGGGCTGGTGCTGCCCTCCCTCCCACTGGCATGCCCTGGGACCCCTCCCTGACACCTCATCCCTCCCATCCTGTTTTCCAGAGCCTACTCTTAGTTTCAATTGAGTTAAGAGAAGAGCTGAACTGATGTGGCTCTTTTTCGGAGGCGGTCTCCAGCGGTGCACGCCGATGCCGACAGCGTGGCGGAACAGGATTTCCTCTTGCCTCTCAGAACGGAATAAAGGACTGAGACCGGAGGGTTCACTGGGGACACTGAAGGTGCTCTTTCCTCTCCAGGACCAATCCCTGCTCCCACCACGGGTCCCACATGGCTCTGCCATGGGCGGGTGCTGCTGCGTGGGGGCACAGCCCAGCCCCACCACTGGGTTCACCCACCGAACCCCCTTTACACACGCTGCCGCGGCTCGGGAGGGCTTGAACTTCAGGCTGGCTGGAGGAAGATGAATGCACTCAACAGGCTGGTGAGAGGCTCAGCCCAGAACCTGTGTTTGACACTTATTTAGGAGGCTAGGACCAGCGGTGGGCGGAAAGGACACCAGGCAGTGCCACCAAGTGTCCCGGTCACACGTGCCTGGAGGGTGCGGTGCACTGGGTGCTGCTGCGGCAGCGGGGCACAAGCTCACCGCCACCGTCCTGCAGCCGGGGGGGAACTGCCGCCCTCCCGCCTGCCCGAAGCCGCTGTGGGCAAGGCAGGCACATCGGGGCTCTCTGCCACGCAGCACCAGGGCCGGGAGTGCCCGTCCCACATCTGGTCTCCTAATTTTCCTGAGGGTCTATCTCCCCAAATAAGCAAAGACAGATACCTACGACTCAACCGCATCTAGAATAATACATGGCTCCTAACTGAATACAGGGCTGTAATTCAATCAAGATGTTCTGCTGACACTATAAACTGGGAGAGCAGCTCCAAGCAGCGTGTATAAATGCCAGCGAAACCCCGAGACTGAATTACAGCTGTACTGTTGCGCCAGACACCGTCGTGGCTCAAACACAGGGGAACAAAGTCCTCTTTGTTAAACTAATTATTTTAATACATATAAGGAAAGGACAGAGAGGACCTGTTAAATATTTACCATTTCAGGCCTGTTCCTCGTAGGACATTTTTTTCGCGTGTTGTTGATATAAGCGGTTATGTGCAGCAGTTAAATCTGCCTATAAAAAGGGAAAGGTTTGAAGTGTGTATGACATATTTCAGGGGGACCGGGTGACTCAGGGGGCTGGTAATGGAGCACGCAGCCTTTCACCTCTGGAGCGCTGGTTTGAATCCAAAAGCCATTACCATCTGGAGGTCATTTGGCGGCATCCCTGTTACGAGTTGGGCTGTTCTCGGCCCTAATGACCGAGCGCTCACATGGTGGAAAGGTCCCCCACGCTGGCACAGTGCCTGGTCATCCTGCCGGAGGGGCTAGGGAGGGCAGGGGAAGGGGCTCGAGCTCTCCCTGCCGCCTTCGGGAGCCCCTGGGACAAACGCCGCCCCTCGGTCACTGGGGTGTCATGCTGCTGTGTCCCACGGGGGACAGGAGAGCTCACGACACCCCGAAAAACAGTGAGTCCTCTGGGAGGGGCCAGCCCGGGAGCACCTGAGCGGCAGTGGCAGGGCAGCAGCTCCGGCAGGCACCAGTGTCCACGTCCCCCTGCGGCTCCTGGGGCGTGGAGCAGGGGAGCCCCGTGTCCCATTGGCGCAGGCCAGCGCGTGACATGAGGAGCTCGTCACTGGAGGAGAGTTTGGAAAATGCGTTGCCACGGAAACAGCTCTGTTTGCCACGTGGAAGAGCGTGCCACGGTGCTCAGGCGCTGCCGCCCCGGCGAGGGCATCGCCGGCCGGAGGGAGACACTGCACCAGCGCCTGGCTGAAACAGGGAGAGGGAGAACACAGGGCGTATCCAGCCTGTCTGGCACGGGCGGCACACGGCGCACATGGCTCAGGCAGAGGCCGTGCTGCTGGGAGGCTCAGCAGGTCAGAACCGCAGACCTGCCGGAAAGTTGCGGCAATGCCTGAAAGCGCCGGGGACGTGTCGTCACCCGCCTGGCAGCAGAAAACAGGGACCCCCGACAGCTGCGACCCCCGGCTCTGAGCTGCGCCACAGGTCCCTCGACACCTTCTGTCCTAGGGTTTGCCTGCATTAAAAGCAACAACTTCCAGAGCAGACACGTCACTTGGCTGTGCAGACGTGGGCCAGCAGGCTCGCCGGGCGCTGCCGGGAGCCCAGCGCTGCTCCCGGCCACTGAGACCCTGGGAGCGCATCCCGCCGGCAGCGGTGGCACTGCAGCTCCTGGTGACACCTCCTGATGGCTGACCCTCTCCATGAAGATTAATGGAAAGCGTCTGCCTCTGACGGTGCTGCCGATTCAGTCTGTCTGGCTGCTAAGAAAATGAGACCTCCGTCCCCAGCCCACCGCAGGGAAAAGGCTTCATCTTCACCCCAAAAGGGACGGAGGCCTGGCAGCCTGCTGCTCGGGGTGGGGTTTTTCCGAAGGAGAAGCTCAAATTCTGTAGATCTCAGCAAAAACTGTGGGAAGAACTCAAATGTGCAGAAAGCACTGATTTTCCACATGGATGCATTGCCATTAGCCCTGCCCATTAATTAGAATAATGCTAATTGTTATGATAATGATGATTATATACACTGCTTCATATTTACTGAGATTGGAAATATTTAAAACAAACCTTTGCAAAAGCTGCGTGCTTTTATCAAAGCCAGTAACATCTTAGATAGCATTTTTAAACGCCAAATTTTGTATGAAAACGTATATTTATACCAACAAAATTAAATTTCGGCTTAAGCTTCTTATTATAAATAAAAGAAAATAAGTCAATAAAACAATAAATATCTAACCGAATGAAGCAGAAATTATATCCAATTATATTTTCTTTAAAACCCAATTTATCTGCCAATATTTTCTTTAAATGCTCATGTTACTTTTTCACTTACTAACAATAAATGCCTGGATGCATTTCAAAGTGGTGCCTTTTCTATTATTTCATTTCCTGGAGTCCTCGGCTTGAAAGGACATTAATAGCACACTATAAATAAAAAAAAGTTACTTAAGGATTTACAGCTGAGGATTTCTATGGAAACAAACTGAAGAGGGGAGTTTGCATCAGTGTGGGGGCGGCGGATGGAAACAAAGAGCACGCACTGGAAATAGAAAGGAAAGTTCAGCTGCCACATGGCAACCTGGGGGCCTCCTACCTGCGCCCGGGCTTGGTGTCCCGGGGGGCAGGGGGGTGGCAGGGCCGCGTGGGTGCCCCGGTGCAGGGTACGCCGGGCCGGCAGCCGCCTGCGTCCTGGCGCTGCTCTGGCACGGTAGCACCCGCGGGAGGGGGCGGCTTGGGGTGCCGGGAGGGGGTCGCTGCTGGAGCCCCTGCCCGTGCCCAAGATGAGAGTGACAGTAAAGCCATGGGGACAGTCCCATGCGCTGGGATGCTGCGGGACACGGGGACACCACAGGACGCTGGGATGGCGCAGGAGGCTGGGATGCCGCAGGCTTGGGGCATCTCCTTTGCCCTCGTTGCCCCGGTCCCGTGCTTGCCCGTGCTCTGAGCATCGACTGGCAATGAGGAACGACTCCATTGCCAGCCCTCGCAAATGGGAAGCGGATTTCCAAGTGAGAGGGACCAAAATGACTTGCACAACATAGGAAACAATTCAACAATCAAAAAATCTTTCACCACTTAATAGGATTTTATAAATTGAATTATCTCTTTAAGCGCTGACAGTCCTAGCCTATCAATCAATTAAGGGATGCCAGGCTCGAGCCTACAGACTCACTTAGTGGGAGTGTGCTGCTGTCGGTGCGCTGCTGTTGGGGCACCTTGCGCTTTTACCGTCCCCCCACGCCCCCGAAGGCCGGGCAGTGCCGGGGCTGGGGGGGCTCCCTCTGCCCATGGCAATGGTCCCACGGGACAGCCCTGCCCCAGCCCTGCGGGGCCGGGAAGCCCCAGCCTCCCGATCGGGGCCACCTCTGGGACGTGTGGCGAGAGGCGGCACCCGGTGCCTCGCTGGAACACGTGGGGTCGGCCTGGCCCCCTGCCCCGCGTTGGCACCCCAGAAATAGATGAGCACGTCTCCGAAAGGGGGGCACGAGCAGGAGCCTTGGGCTCTGCATGGCTGCCTGCTAGTGAGCCATCTTCTCTGAACGGCACAGAAATGGGCTCTCCTCTCCAGCACAAGCTCGCCGTAACCCCAGTGCCCCACAGCACTTCGGCATGGGGTGTTTCCACCATTTGATGACGTCTGAACTTGAGGTTTTATTTCCACTGTCCTCGCTCGTGGCCAGCCCCAGCACACTTGGTGTTTCACCATTGAATTGCGAGCTGCAAAAAAGGATGAAAGAGCTTGTAAAGAAACATGTTATCCAGCCTTAATTATTTGTTACAGATATATTTTGCAGCTAAAATGTCCTTTCAGTCCTTCATAACTTGTCCTTGTGGCAGCCGCTGGGCAGTGGGGCACTGCAGCACGGCCGTAAGGGCAGGCCGAGGGGGCCGATCCAGCGCTCCTGTTGCTGGAGCTGGAGAACCCCACGGATGGGCAGAGCCCTGGGTGACCTCTTTGTCATGAGCACAGGCTTTCTGGTAACTTTTGTTTAGGTTTCTGCAATTTGCCTCTCCGCACTAAGCGTGTATTAATGCAGTAGGTGCAGCTTGCATTATTGATGGCGTGTAGGACCAGGTGTTCACAGACGAAAGGTTAGTTTATTAATCCACTGGGAGACCTTATGAAAAACAAATTCAGGTAAACAACATATTTTTCTTGACTGCTTTTCAAGATTTAAGGCAGGGATCCTGCTCTCTGAGTCTCTCTGACGCATTTCCATTGCACTCTGTTATTACATTCTTCAAAAAAGAGAGATTGCTTCTCGTGCCATGTTCTGGGGAGAGAGAAACCTAATTGAATCTGCTGCCCGTGCGCACTGGACAGCATCTCCTTCCCAGTTATGGATGGTCTTGGGAGTTACTAAAACACATGGTCAGGCCTATTTGAGAGACATTTTTCTGTCGGGGGCCTGCCGTACCAATGCTGTACTCCCTCCTGCCTCCACCCGGGCAGCCTGCACCCACCATCCCTGTCCTCTCTGGTTTCGTGCCCCGCAGAGCCCAGCCCTGCCCGTCCCGCAGCAGGAGCAAGCTTTATCGCCGCTCTTTCCCTGCCAAGCCGTGGTGGGGGGAAAATGGGTTTCCAAGCGAATTCTCCTGCATGCCTCCCTCCGGCAAGGAGCTGGGGTGGCGAGGGGCTCTCGGCGCTGGCCCTGCTGCCTCCCACCCGCTGTGCCCGGCGTGCCCGGCGGCGCCTCCCTCCCCTCCCAGCACCGCCCTGGCGCCGCGGGCAGCGGGACTTGGCAGGGCAAAGGCACCAATCTAGAGCTCACCGCGGAGCCTGCCGGATGCCCCGGTGCTGCCGGGAGGGACCAGCTCATGTGCGGTGCCTTGGGTCCGGTGGGGAAAAGGTGGTGGCTCATTTGGGGAGGAATCGGGCAGCAGAGTGCCAGGCACGGCGTGCGGCCAGCTCAGCCCCGCTGCCCTTTCCGTGTGCTTCTCATTTAACCTCTGAGCATGGTGCTCGGGAGAGAGAAATCCCTGTGCCCCGTGTATGACCACTGGAACTTGATTAAGCACTGAACTTTAATTAATTGACTGGCTTGGAGTAATAAGGTTTGCCGATTCACTTTGCCCAACAAAGAAGTGAATAGTTAATTTACATTAACTGTCAGGTGTGAGGGCTGCCATGGTGCAAACAGCCGCTCTCCTCCACCCCACCATCAATCAGGCGAGGTGCAGAGCACACGGGGTGCCCGGCCCCCCACCACAGCCCCCGTGCTCCCTCCGCCTCCGACATGTGACCTGGACCCCCCCACGAGACCTCGGACCTTTGGCTGGAGCCGCTGCAAGTGGCAAAGCTGGAGCGCTCAGCGACCCGCTCCAGCTGAGCCGGCGGGGAGCTCCCTCTGCCGCCGCCGGGTGCTGGGGGCCCTTGGGGACCCCTCCCGCACCCCTCCGGCCGCCGCGCAGCCAGGGCTGCCACTCCCGAGGGGAGAGTGCCGGGGGCAGGGGTTTGCCATCAGTCATGCACGATGCACCGCTACTGGCATTTCACCGCCAGCAGTTGGGGAAGCTTTCCAAATGTCAGCTTTCCATCCAGTTCAATTATTTCCACCCTGCGCGCGCAGGATTAAAGGTTACAAGGTGAATCGCCTCCGCCTGGCGCGTGCCACGGAGCCGAGCCGCGGTGGCCGGCGAGGAGGTGTCCGTGTAGAAAACGTTTCCCGGCCGCGGTGGGCTTGGCGCAGGAGGGCGAGACACCCAGAGCACGTGCCCTGCCTGCTGCTTCAGCGTGCATCTTCTGCTCTTTAAATTGATTGGCACTTTCTATTTGAGGAAAAATGAGTTCTTAAAATTGAAATACTGGTTATTGTTATGGTAATACAGCGAGGCTGCGGCAGGAGAGATTTTAAGATACAAAAAAGGTTAGTTTAAATCAAGCGACTGATCGGTGAGTCTATATAAAGTACTCAGGACTAATGGGTTCAGAGGTATCTACGCACCGGGTCTGGCCCCTCAGCGCTGCCAATTCCAGGGGTGGGTGCAGGTAATAGCCAAGACAACCTGAGGCCTCTGCGATCATTACTGCTTTATCACGTTTTGTATAAAATATTTTCGGCCTCATTTAGGATGTCAGCCTCTATCAAACGTTTCCTTGCATTAAGAGCGTGACGCATCCCTGCGGCGCCGGCGTACCTGGCACCCTCGCCGTCTGCCGAGGGCGCCCGGGAACCCTCTTAGGGGGACACGGCGCTAAGCAGAGGATTTATGAATAATGTAATGAAAAAAGTACCGAGCCCATATTAGCGCGACATAGTGACTGATTCCCAACATATGTTATTGCTTTCTCTCATCTTTACCTGAAATTAGTAATTTAGAGCCCATACCTTTATTTGGAAAATAATAGTACACACAGAATTATAAAAGTTTAATACGCTCACAGTAAAATGAAAAATGAGCAGTTATGATATTGTCTAACACTTTCAAATGTGTTTATTAATTCATGTTTTAAATCATAAGTTTCATTCTGCAGGAGAGTCATACACAGCAATAAGCAAGTTTTAAAATATTAATGAATAAACAATATTTCTCTATTGAAATATAACATGCTTCTTTGAACAATGTACCACCGGTAATAAATCACAACCAGCAGAAAATTGCATTTCATATTTAATACAACTTGAACTCTGCCTTTTTATAAATGATATCTTTTTTGTTTAATTGGCGTCAGTTCAGATCTAGCAGATTGCTAATAAAATTCTGGATTTCCATATTTAATGACGCGTGCTCTTTATGCTGAATTTTACCACAAAAAACGCAGCCTTTTATTATCCTAATAGATAGCGTTAATAGGTGATCTCGTATCACGAGCAACAGCCCCGTTTGCGCTCCCGAAGCCTCTCCCGGGCTCCCCAGCGGCGAGGGGCGATGGAGGCAGCGTGCCGTCCATGGGCGCTGCTGGCGGAGTGCGGCAGGCCCCGGTGCCAGGCTCTCGCACCTCGGCGCGGGCAGCAGCAGCCGCGGCACGGGAAGCCGTGCCGGTGCCAGAGGAGCACACACCGCCTGTCCCCCTCTGCTCCCCCGAAGGCGGCAGGGCTGGACGCGCTGGGGCGGAGCCCGTGTGCAGGGGTGCCCGGTGCCCTTTGGGCCTGCGCTCTTCTTCTGGAGAAGGGCACCGTGGCCTCGGCAGCAGCTCGCGCCAGGGTAGCGGCTGGGTGGGCGGCCTCCACCCCGGTGGGGAACAAAGACCACCAGAGGTGCCCCAGAGCCACGGCAAGGGGGGACCCCCGGGCCCCTCCAGGCATCCCCCTTCTCCCAGGCACCGTCGTGAGAGCTGAGCATGTCGGGGTGGCAGGAGGAAGAGGAGGAGGAGGAGGGTCCCTTCCTCACCGGGGGGGCACTGGCCCGGAGGTGTGCTCCTCGGGGACACCCGCACGTCCCCATCGCCCCCCCAAGGGGAGCCACCACCCGCCCCAGGAAAGGTGGCTCACGTAGGCAGAGCACGGCCACGTGTGCCACGTACGCACCCACGGCACCCCTACACGAGCACACACATCTGCACCCACGTTAGTAGCCGCAGATACAATGAAATTAATTGGTTTTAATTAGCCTGTGTAAACAAGATCCTTAAATTTGTTGCCACATGAGAGTTTTGGCAGTCTCCAATAAATTAATCCTTTTTATTATATCAATGACAGGGAGATGATCAAATAGGCTTTGATATAGATTTTGGGATTTATCACCTAGTAGCACTCTGATATGCTTGAACTTTTTTTTCCTCCTGCTGCTGCTGGAGGCAAGAACGAGGCTACAAACGGCGTTTGCTTCAGAGCCCACTCACAGGTGAGACGGGGGATTTGGCAACAAATGGATGGGGGATGCCAGGGAAACTTTGAAGAAAGTTTGTCTTTGGGATTTGTTGGCAAAGTAGAGTTTTCAGTGGGTACGGTCACGCAGGGAGCGATGCGGGGGCAAGGGGGATCCTGTAACGAGGCAGAGCAATTAGTGTGCCGTGTCAGTGCATCCTGCAGCCAGAGGCTGTGTTAAACCGGCAGCACAGTCCCTGCTTTCACCTTGGACGCCACGGCTTACGGTGCCTTCATCCAGCCATTCCCGCCGGCGAGCAGAGGATGGTGGAGGGGAGAGCTGGGCCCCTGCAAGCCCCGGGGTGCGGGAGGTCTTGGTGCTGTGAGGCCGTGTCCAGCTGGAGCTGCCGTCCCAGCCGTGCGTAGCCGGCGTTGCCAAATGTCCCTTTGCTGGCCGACATCGTGCGGTGTCCAGCAGGACAGCGCAGGGCAGGGGCGATGGGCGAGCGTGGGAGGGACAGCCCCAGACCCCTGGCCGCCGGCCGAGCGGCTCTGCCTGCTGGGACCAGGACCACCGCGCGGCTGCCCACCCGGCACGGCGCAGCAGAGCCAGCCCGAGGCTTTTCCCCAGACTCAGACGCTGCTTCGCTGCCCTCCGAGAGAGTGGTTCGTATGTGTAGGCGAGGACAGCACCCGGGGCTTTGGGGCTGCGCTAAAACCAGCGTGGTCACTGGCATGGCCTTAGCGAGGGCAGCAGGAGCCTGTCGGCTGCCATTTCATGGCATCAGCAGCTACACCGAGACCTCCCGTGTTTGTCCTACAGTCTCAGCACGCACCCGTTTCCCTCGGCTCGGGGTCCCCGTTAGCCTGCTCTATGCACACCTTTCCTCCATCGTCCCAGCCTGGGGGCAGACGGGCCTCACCCATGCTGTGGGACACCTTGGCAGGGCTGCTGCCTGCGGCAGATTTCTTGCTCTGGCACGTCACAGCTGATTTTCCAGGTACTGCTCGGACGCAGCCCAGCACCTACGGCTCAGCTGTCAGCAAAGGCTTTAAGTGCTGGCACCATCCTTCCCTGTCACCTGTTGCAGGAAGGAATGAGCGCCTTTGTGGTTCAGGTGCATGGGAAAAACAAATTCGGTGGCAGACTGGCTACCCGGGCTGCCCAGCGTGCCCGCAGGAGGCGAGCAGCACCCACGTCCCACCTGGAAAGCCCAGGAGACCAATTTAGCAGCCGTGCTGTCCCAGGCAGCCCCTCTCCACCATGGGCTGCGCACAAAACCTTCTCCTGCTCTCCGCCACCAAGGGAAGGATAACTGGATGGGAATTCTAATCATATATTATATTACCATGTCATATTAGACTAATAAAATCCTAATATGATACAGGAATGGGGAGCATATCATAACTCCTCTGTGGCTAATACAATGCATGCAATAAATCACTCCCAGGGCTTATCCTTAACAATTGTATCAGTGCTTTCTGTGTCACGCTGATAACTCAGCCCCTCTGATCTAATGGTTCACTTTTCTTCACAGTCCATATGGCAGTGACATTAAAGCTAATGAAATAAAATAAAATTTGCCAATCTTTGAAGAATTCCATTCTTTAAAAAGATGTATTTTATTAACACAAACTGGAAACATCTTCAGTTACTTGGAGTTATTTTTATCACATTGGAAATACATGGCACAGATACTGGCATCAGCATCTTACATCCAACTCGCGTGTGGTCTTTGCAAAAGACGTGGCTACAGGATAACACCGCGCCGCTCAGCCTCGCACATTTAACGCCAAGTTCACATCGTTGGCAGAGCTGCCCCTGTTGAACCAGTCCCACGGGGCATGGATTTTGCCATGCCGCAAGGTTGCAATCTCCCCGACTCTTCCCTTCCTGGGCTGAGGATCCCTCGTTGCACCCAAGGCCGGATACACGGGCAGTTGGGAGCTTGGCGTCTGAATGCCAGGGAGAGGAGATCATTGCCTGCTTCACTTTTGGCACACGAAGCTTTGCTTTTCTCCATGGGGCTGTGAGGGGGCTGCAGAGGCTGCTCCTGTAGCTCTGCGAGTCGCAAACCCGGGGGCATCTGCCGGAGTGCCAGGCACCGTTTCTCCCTGGCCGTGGGGCTTCTCACAACCCCTCCTGCAGGACACCCCGGCCACCGGCAGCTCCTCGGTGCAGTGGCCGCGCCGCGGTCCGCCTGGCCCAGGTGCAGAGCGGGTCGGATGGAGCCGGGACTGGTCCCAAAAGTGGCTGGTCCAGCCCTGTACGGGGAAGCACCATGGGTCTCTCCTCCAGACATCCTCACGCGCGTCACAGGCCCGTGATGCACAGTGCGGTGATGACAGCAGCACACGCTGTCATCAGGACGGTGCCGGGCACAGGAGACGGCGGTTCCTGGGACCTGCTGCAAATCCCCTCGGCCACTCCCGCTGTGCTCTGTGTGGGGTCTCCGGGCTGGCACCTCCCAGGGCCGGCGGGAGCCACGGCCACGGGGCTGGTGGGCTTTGCTCCTCTGCCACGGCGGCGCGCTGGTGGCATGGGGTTGTGGCGGCTCCGGTCGCAGTGATGCTCGCATGCGCCAACAGCTCAAACCTAGGCGCGGGGAATCAGGATCGCACCACCAAGCAGTCCCACGGGCGGGAGGGCTGAGGGTCTCCTCCCCACGCCAGGGTGGGCGTGCGGCGCTGAGGCAGAGGTCCCGCACAGCTGCGGGGCTGCGGCCCCCGTCCGGGGTGCGTGCGCAGAGGAGGGATCTTTGCACGAGCCGCCGTTCCTGTGCGAGGCTCTGACGGCCCTTCGGGGTGTAGCTACCGGGTGAAACACAATACCATCAACAGCATGATCCTAATACTGGTGCTCGCAGTAAACCTTTCTGATGTGTGATCAAGCCTCAAGGACAAGATGTTTATTATTTGCCATGTAACCACGTGGCTGTTCTCCAATGTAAGGAAAGGCCAAATTGCACTTGTAATTCAAAGGGACCCAAAGCCTTAATGCTGTAAAGCAGCACGCTAATGATGCCCAGCGGGCGCGGGGCATGCAAGTGCGGCCCAAAGGTTGTTGATGGCCTTCTTATGAACCTCCTCAGTGTGTGACAGGTCCTTGCCTGTGGCCAGCAGAGATGTGATCAAGATGAGGGACGTCTGCGTGTTCATTACGCTGCCCTACGCCTCCACTGACACACTTTACATTTAAAATACTGTTTCCATTGAGCTGGAGCATAAACACTGAGCATGTGGACTTGGGGAGCTCCATTAGCAAATGCAAATCGTTCGGTGCTTTGTCCTCCGCACACAGAAGTCTTCGGAAGTCCGCGGTCCCCATCTGCCCCAGCTCTCGTTAACTGACAATGAAGGCTTTGCGATGCACGTCTAGTTATTTACTTATTTATTTAAATGCACCACCTGTAGTGAAAGAAGCAACGTTCGATTCTAAAACTGATCGAGAAGTTGTGTCTGCCCCGTGAACAAAAGCAGAAGCAGTAACTGCTGCACGAGGGCACGCGGGATGCAGAGGGAGAAGAGCGTGGCCACGGTCCTGGGGGCGAGAGCGGGTGAACAAAGGTATTTTACAAAACAACCTGATACAAGAACTGTTGGTAAGAAAAGCTGACCCACAAGCTAATTGAATCATGCAAATAATCGTTCAGCCACCAAAACACCGCCGAAAGGCTTCACCGGCTGGCTGGAAAGGCAACGTGACGGGCAGGCGGCTCCTGGGAGCGCAGCCCCGCCGAGGCTCCAGCCTAGCGCAGGCTGGTCGTGGCGAGCACTAGCCCTCCTCCTGCCTAGCTGCGCTAACCCGAGTAGTAAGTAGTTATATTTATCAAAGACCATTTGCTGCAAGTGATTAACGTTAATTTGATTTCCTGTGAGCCAATTTCCTTGAGATATGGTAAATAGGCTATTACCTGTTATTGACCTTTACTTTATTAAAAAGATTTAAAATTAGCATTTATATATATACGTCCTTCCAAAAAAGTTTTTCTAATAAAGAAAAATATTTTTATAATCGCATTATACTTGCTAGCTGAGGCTGTAGTTCCAAAGTTAACGTTAAATCAAGACGGTAATTAAGAGTGAATATGACGATGATGTTTAAACTCATCTGAGGGACTGACCCCTTCCTTCGCCTCCACTTCAGTTTTCGCTCCCGAGCAGAGCCGGGTGGCGGCAGAGGCAGGGGCTGGCGGGGGCAGGCTGCGGGTGGGAAGCCCCTGCCCTGCGGGCGCCTGCCCCCGCTCCGGCCAGGACGCACCTCTCCCAGCATCTCCAGTCTTCTCCGGGCAAGAAGGCACCACGAGCTGCTGGTATTTAAAGAAATGCTCAGCTCCTGCCTGGCAACGGCTTGCGCTGCTGGTAGCCTACTCATCTCCTACGTCTGACTTTGAGCAGGAAGAAATTACGTCAACGTTTGATCATGAAAGCAAAAAGTTTATTCATGTTTGAAACTACATATAACTACCACGAGGAAGACTTTTCAATCCAGGGTGTAATCCAGTTAGAAAGTAACACGAAACGGTTTAATACATTAGAATCACTGCCACAAATTATTTTCATGACTCAATCAGTTTCAGAATCGCATACAATACAAAAGAGAGAAAGAAAGGGCCCCCTGTTACACAGGGGGAAATATACAGTACTGAATACTGAAGTCTGTATGCATTACAATTAGTCGTTGGTTTTTGCGTGGATTAGTAACAAGATGAAGAACATTCAAAATGTTTCTCAGTATTTACAACAGTTTCACTGTTTTGTGTTAAACCTAAGACCCCATGTTTCCACTTCCGCTTCTTTAAAAGTTGCCAACGCAACCCTGATTCTTTTAAAAGATTACAATGTACATTACATTTCGTGGGGAAACAAAGAGTTAATTACAAGATGCAAAAAGATAAGAAAGAGACAAACTACAGCGTGAGTATCGTTCAGAGGTAGTAAGTGAGCACTCTAAGCTACAGAACATGTTGAAAGTCTATTGGTTTGTATGAGTTCGCATGAGGTAATAAAGCTGTGTTTGATTGGTGAGATGTATAAATACTCTTTTGCTACACTATGTACAACACTCCATATGACGGTGCTTTTTTCCTTTGCTTTTCTCCTTTGTTTGTTTGTTTGTGGTGTGCTGCCAAGAAGAGGTAGCACGTCTTGGCAGGCGTGTGCAGCACCTAGCTCGTACTGTAAAACCCCGGGTCTTGGCTTTCAGAGAGATCAGCAGCAAGAGTCTTCACCTCCTAAGAACAACCTACGGCCGGTGTCGAAATACAGAGAGGAGACGCGGGGTCCGGGTAGTTTTAGCAAGAAAAGATGCTCCTGGTGTCCAATCTAATTTGTAAGACAATAGATCACAACAAAAATGTGACGAATAAGGATTCTTAAACACAAGCATTGTTAACCGAAATAACCGAACAGCTCTTTTTATTCCGACTCTATGAGAGATATGAAAAGGTTAAACGCAATCAAAGTCTGCAATTCGCTTCGACTTTCCATGGAAGTACGCACGAAGTTAAATTTCGGTGAGGCGTTTCTTTGTGTCTGCTCTTGCTATTGAGGTTAAGCTTGTCCTGTACTTTTACCCTTAAGGCCAAGTAATTGGCAACTGTTAGACCAACATCGTTAAAACTGCTGATAATAAATTATGATAAAATAGTTACAGGGCTATAAACAATGCTAAATCTTGGCCTAATTGGATAAAGTGCTTTTTAACATTGTGTGTTTTAAGTATAAATACAAATGATTACGATACCTTTAAAAAACAGATTTACCAAGTTTTCTAATAAGACAAGGTTTTACAGTAAAGCTGTAGGTGGTTGGCTACAAAAAACTCTTTCCTTTTTCTCCTGCGACTCTGAATGCGCTAATCAAGGCATCTCAGCTCAGGGAAAAAGTGTTGCTAGGAGATTAGTTAGAGGTATCAGAGTGCACACTTCCCGGCCCTTCTGTAGGGGAAGTCACAGAAGATGGAGTAGTTGCGTCCTGCCAGCCTCCATTAGCCTGAAAAGGGAAAAACAATTCAATTGACACGATTACGCATATTAATTATACCGCACACTGAAAGTAGCAGCCTGGCAAGCCCGGGGTTTGGGAGGAGATGCTCGGGAAGGAGATTTTCCTACACTCCCTCTGGCTGCGGAATTTGTGAAAGGAAAAAGC
>VYZW01006883.1:47500-65000 GCA_013401315.1 Balaeniceps rex
TGGTACCACTCCCCGTGCCACGGTTAGGTCTGCTAGGGAGCTGCAGCCTTCTCGGCCCAACCGAACTCACTAGGGCGCCATCGAGGGTCTTCCTTTACGGACTGCCCTTCGGGATGCTTCAACGCACGAGCCGGGTACGTACCAGAGTTTGGTGTGGTGGGGGAGTTTGTCTGGTTGTTCTGGACGGCGGCGGCCACGGCGTGTGCTGCGGTCACAGCCGTCTTTGCCGCGTAGAGATTGGCTTCTTCCTGGAACTTCCCGATGTTCTTCTTGTACCTGATTCTCTTATTGCCAAACCAGTTGGACACCTGCAGTGGGGAGAGGTGGGACGAGTGAAGGACACAAACCACTTGACCTGGCAGAGCATGATCACTTCGAGATGTCACGTTTGGTCCAGCAAATACGCGTGCCCCAGCCCCCAACCTGTACCTGCCAGGCGCTCCAGTTAACTGAGCAGTAATCGAGAACTGGTTAAATATTACCATGGACATGAGTGTGATCTGGCTCTGCTTTTCTGTTGGCAAACCAACGCACAAGGGGTGACTGTTTGATGACAACGCATATCCTGGAGCTTGCTGTAGCATTTAGTACAGCATTGTCTCCTGCTACCATGAGCCATTTGTCAATGAAATCAGTGAGAGACCCCGAAAGCTGCTGAAGGGGGACCAAGGTCCGGTTGAGTGAGGGTGAGCGGGCAGAGAGAGCAATTGTTCTTTGTTTTTGGGCTGGAACAACCTTGGCAGCCCACTCATAGGATTGTGTTTGGTCGGCTGAAAATGAAAGGAATCATATAAATCAAAAATGGCTGAAAAGTCACTTTGTCATCTCCCTTTGAAGATGCTGTACTGAAGCCAAGATGGCTTAGGGGGCACCGACTATTAACCCATGCGGAGGTCGTGGCTGGAGCCGCCCAGAAAAGTTCATACAATCTTTCTCAGTGGCTTTGTTTAACTTCAGCTGCTGTAACAGAGCCCCTAAACAACAAACCCAGTTTGTAACACGGATGACGGCCAAAAAAGCATCTGCAGCACACAGAGGTAAAGGTAATAACGTAAGCGGTTATGGGCCATCCCCGCAGCGCGGGACCCAGCCATGCAGCGCGGGGCGAGGCAGGGGCTGGGGTCCCGCGCTCCCTGGGGCCCCCGCGGCCGTGCCCTGCCATGAGCCGTGGCAGCTCTGCAGCACCCTCACACCCCTGTGCCCCACCACGGCGCCTGGTAGGGCACCCCGCTGCCGGGAGGGGACAAATCCTGCCGTATTTTATGTAGCTATAGCTTTTGTTTAAACACAATTAATGAAAAGCCTCTAGCTCTTAACGGTAATACGAACGGTACCTTATACATTCTGTTCCCCAGATAATACTCCACTGTATTCTATATATTGCTCTTAATATTACCTTGTCAGTCAGAGAAGCAATAATATATTAATGAAACCTAGCAAATAATTATTGTGGACAATCAGATTATGCTTTATTAACAGTTTCATAATTGAGGAATCTCTGTACATCAACTGTATTGTCCACGGATGTGCGCGAGACCCCTCTGTTTATGCACGCCCCTGGACCAATCAAACAACAGCCATCACTAATAAAGGTTTATTTAATTCTCACAGTAAAATTTTAATATCACCAGCAGCCTGGGGAAGCCTCAATGAGTGGATTTGCTTGACATCAGATCGTTTCCATTCTGCTAGTCCCAATACTTCTTAATCTTTAATATCAAGGCAATTAAAATTAATGGCCACTCATCCAGAGCCACTGTGGGCAGTGTTTCCTTGACATCAATTGTTTGATGGGATTACCTAGAGGTTAAACTAACAAGCAAGGTTTAATTGGAAGCAATGAGAGGAGCAGTGATCGTACGTTATGTTTAACCCGCATACCACATCTAAATGAATATCCAGAAATGTTAAACTATTTCTGAGATTAAAGCGTGCGCCCTGCACACCGGCAGAGCGCAGCATCTGGGGCTGCCACAGCTGCCCCGAGAAACCACAGCATCCCTCTGGGTAACGCAGTCATCACCCAGGTGCCTTTGCCTCCCGGCCGAAGGACTCTTCGCTCTCCCATGAAGCCCATCAGCGAGGGGCTGCGGCAGAGCGTGCCATGGCCTGGGGACGTGCAGGGGCTCCAGCCGCAGCCAGGCGTGCACGGCTGACGCGGGCGGCTGGACGCGTCCAGGACGGGGCCAAGGCACTGCTCGAGCGGAGGCAGGATTTAGGCTGGATTTACCGCTGTGACATTTCTCCTGTGGGGCTGTGCTGGCTGCCTGCAGCCTCCTCCGCCTGCCCGGAGCACCCCTCGCCCTGTCCTTGCCTTCGGCACCGGCACCGTCCCAGGGGAGAGCCGGGACGCCGGTGCTGGGCTGCCCCTGCGGTCAGCACCAGGACCGGAGGAGCCACGGTGCCCTGGCTCCTCGTTCACCCTAAAAATGAAAGTTGTCTCCATCGCGAGCTGCTTCACAACACATTTTTCATTAAAACAAACTATCTCTTCACATAAAAAAACAATGAACATCTTTCTCCTCCTGATCATTGAAGGCCAATTAATTAATTGGGCTTAATTGTATACTACATTTCAAACAATACTGTTGCACTTATTTATCATGTTAATTGCAATGTTAAATAAAAAGACAATAAATTATTACTTGAATCATCAAGATGCCTAATGTGGGATTTGGGATGGGGCAGGCCTGCCTCGCGTCTCCGCACTGGCTGATTTCACGGGATAAATCAGCGCTCGTTCTGCAAAAGATGCAGCTGACACGAGAGCATCACTGCTGAAATTAGTGAACTACATATTTATGGATCACAGAAATTTTTCCATTGTTTTTCCAAGTCTTTGTGGCCCACAGTTTATGTTCCACACCTAATCAAATGGCACAAAATATAAAATTTTGAAAATCAGTGTGGCACAATTATGGTACATGATCTAAAACTAAGAATTTACCTCTAGAATCTATTTAATTAAGCTTGCATCTTTTTTTTTTTTTCCTTGCTTCCCACACGAAGTCAAGGGGTAAGCACCTGTACATCCATAGCTCTCCCTGCTTACAGGAACCGACTCAGACTCAAGAAGCAGGGGCAGGAGGGGTGTTGAAAACCAGCTTCTGCATTCTTTCTTTAAAAGAATTTTAAATATATTCCCTTGTCAAGCACATCCTTCTTTTGTTTGAAGCAGTGAAAAATTTTATTGCTGTAATCCACTGACACGCTTTCAGCAATGACTATGCCCTTTCTATAGCCCATATGATAGACTGATAGTTGTTCATGACACCCTGGAAGAGGCTCATCTGCAAAAGTATAAAACATCAGCCTCGCAGCCATGGTAAGGGGAGAACAGATGATACAGTTTATCTCCCTCAAACACGTGCTGATCGGGTAGCTCTAAATTACGGCCGACGATGTTCTCTGTTGAGGACATTTTTTTCCCTAGAATTACCTTTTCCGTACTCCTAAAAATGAAATTGTGCAAGGTGTTCATCTTAAATAGTTTGTCTTTATGCCTTTCTTGAAAAACCTTCTCTACATATTATTTTAAACACCGATATCAAAACTGAAACCATCTATCTCCCATCTGCAACTAAATGATTCTGGGAGACAATTTTCTTTGCAGCTCAGTAAAGTGCTGTGGCAGCAAGATTTCCAGTGAGCTGCTTAATCTGGGGGGAGGACGACCCAAAACGCTCACTAATTAAGTGTTTGAGGGAGAAAACATTCTGCCATGAATATGCCCCCAGCATTTACAAGGCACTTGGAGTACAAGGAGAAACACCTTGGATCATCATTAGGAGAGGCTGCAGGAGAAGCCCGGCTCAGCCAGAAAAAGGACAAAGGCTCTTCAGCAAACGTGAACTACAACCTCCAGGAGTTTGGAAAGCCATCTATTAACTTTTTTTTTTCCCCTCCCCATTTTCCAGCTCTTTGCACCTCCAGGGTGTTTGTAGCACGGGAGGTAAATAGGGCACGGTGCCAGGCAGGGCGATGTCCGATGGGCTCCCGGTTGAGGCTGGAAATACGTGTGCTCGGAGATTTTTCACAAAAGCCCTGTGCAAGGTGTAGCTCAGTCACTCGCTTGGATGCCATTGCTTGTCCCATGCGATGCTACTCCTGCCAGTATTTTAAATGACTGCTCAATTCACCCCTGATTTCTGGATTGCATCCTCTGACTTCTGCCAGCCACCAGCGCAGTGCACACTGGGCTATTTTACAGTGCTTGCTCAGAGCTTTTCTGCTAGGTGGCCTCAAAAATATATACGCTTTTCAGTAGAAAGAAAGACAACTCCAGCCCAGTCTGAGCTAGTAAATACCAACTAACCCTGCAGTCCCGCTGCACGGCCCTTGGAAGTGCCTTTGAAAATCAAAGATTAGGATATCCACAGTATTCACATTTTCTAGCTGTGACAGCAGATCTATCAGGAACTTAAGCAACCAGCTGATCACAGGCACTCCCTCTCTCACACACATGCTCCTCTCCCATTAGACGATACATTGCCCCGTTTTCAGGCCTTCCCATCATCCGGCACTTTTCCCAGCCATTTATATCTCGCCAGAGTGAAGCCCCGGCCATGGCCCCAAACCCGCACCTCTGGCAGCTGGTGCCTGGGTTGCGTGGTCAGTGCTGCCCTTGCTCCAGGCTGGAAAACATCAACCTGCAAAGCTCAGGCTGCTGTACGCGGTGCTACGGGACACAGCGCTGCTACTCCCATCGCTCACCCAGGCTTCCTAATGGATTCAAGAAACAACTAATTCATGCTCGTATCAAATATTAAAGAGACAAACCTACATTCCAGTCACAGGCTCGCTGCTGCTGCTACATTTTTGGACCATCTGCCTGCCTTTTATTTCATTCTACAACATATACATTAAATCTTATCAAACAACCAATTAAGAAAGAAATCAGATCTATTAGCACTAGAAGCAATCAGTTATGGCTTCTCAAATGTTCCATCTCATTCTCCTCAGTCACTTCAGCCTTATCTAGATCTAGCTTTTTATCTGTCCACTCTGTGGGATCACTAACTCCTCCTCTGCCAGGCACAATTCACCGTCCGCTGGGTGGACAGAAAACATCTCTTCCGCAGGTCTGGTGTGCTCTCTACCACATAATCTCTCCCAGTTACATTTTGCCAGCAGAGCCGAAGAACTGTTGGCTTCTCCAAGTTGGTGTTGACGGCATTGCCTCTCCTAAGTACACAGCAGGCTGCCTCGACTCATGTGGGAAGATTTTTGGACACCGCTTACTGGAAGAATTGCTATAAGCCATCTTGTGCCAAGAGGACTGAAACCAGTAACAAGACGTAGGACTGCAGACCAACATGCCCAGGTACTCATGTGCTCTTGGGCTGTTTGGCTGGTTCCAGGCATCCACGGCAGCCGCAGGGATGCCTGCGGGCGTGGGAGAGCTGCCCAGCGGCCACCACGGCTGCCCCTGTACCTGCCGGGGCTGCAGTCGCTCTCGTGATGCTAACAGTGATGAAGGAGCAATGTCAGGGGAAGGAGTTTGATGCTGAATTTCCCCCCCAAAATTCCTGCTCATCACCACAGCCGCTCGTAAGTGGACTGGGAGAAACTGTCCCCATCTCCATCCCTTACCTTCCCCTGGCACCAGGCACCCGCGCTTCCCATCCCGCTCGGAGCACGGTACGTCCTGCGTGCCGAGGAACGAACAAGGACAGAGTGAGGCACACACACGTCTCTGCTGGCCTCTCATGTCACAGGGCAGTTTTGCTAGGGTTTGTACTGAGGGTGCATCCAAAGCCAACTAAGTAATATCAAATCTGGGGGAGCTGGGCAGCCTTCCATTTGAAAGTCTTCAATAAAGTGCCTGAATTTTTCATGCATTCAATGGAGGCCTATAAAGTAAATCTCAACTCAGGTCTTAATTATAAAGCTAAAGGTTGCATTGCTAATAATGCCAATACTGCAGCCTGCAATCATGAATAGTTAACACATTCGCCGCAGGCATTGTTCCTCTAAAGGACCTGAAATATTGATAAGCGGAGCTGATGGAGCTGGGAGGAGATGGCACACCAGCCCTCGCAACGGGGAACGGGGTGGCTGGAGAACTCGGAAACTGCTGGTGAGCCTTCCCTGCCACCCAGGTGCAACCTTCCCCAAGTATGAGCCAGACTCGTCTGGTTTTCTATCAAACGCACAGGCCACAAGAAATGCAAAGCGTTATTTTGCTTTTTAAGCTATCCGGTGAAGGAAAGGTGAAGGAAGGCTTGATGGAGCGGTGCCACTGGCCTGAACATCATGGCGAGACACCAGCCCAGAGCTGTAAACGTACTTTGGCCTATACAGAAAGCAGCCGTAGCCAACAAGAGCACGCATTTCTGAGTAGGGAGATGCTGGGTTTCTTGCATTAACTTCACGGTAACATCTGTTATATGTGATAAAAGGAACAAATCTGCTTAATACGTTTTTGCTACAGAGGAACCACTCGTGTCACTTCAGCATATCAAGAGGCTGAATTTCTGGCTGGCTTAGACAAACAACTTCAAGCAATCAAAGAAATTCTGATCTATAGAGATAGATTATATGTTTGTCAATAAACTGGCCTTCCCCCAAAATAACAGTAAGTTGTAATGAATTCATAACAGACAGTAAGACTCAGCTAGGAATCTTACTGACTGCGCAGAGAGAAAGCTGACGTAAAGTAGGGTGCTGATCTTACAGCCTTTTTATTTCTATCTTCATCTTTCTACGCACACTCTTCTTACCCCAGCACAGCCCCAGCCACCCGCATGCACGCTGCCTTTCCTGCGGAGCTCAGTCACGTTCCATCACCCTGCTGAACTTCATCATGGTCAATAATGCAAATTTGAAGGGATTACGAAGGCGCATTGGGCAGGGACCTGCCCCGTATCGCACACCTCTGCCAGAAGCATGTCCCAGAGCCTGGCAGGAGGTGGCAGCTTTGCAAGGGAGCCAGGAGGTCGATGCAGTGCCCGGGGTGCGGAGGGACAGGGACAGGGACCGGGACCCGCTCCCACTCACTGCTTACCTGCGATACTGTGATGCTGCATTTCTTTGCCAGCTCTTCTTTGGCTTCTTCACTGGGGTAGGGGTTACTGAGGTGGGAGTAAAAATACTCGTTCAAGATTTCTGTGGCTTGTTTACTGAAGTTACGCCTTTTCCGTCTGAAATGAGAAAAGAAAACCACGGCTGCTCTTTCAGATGCAAACAGGTCCCTGGCAGGGTCAGCTGGAGTGGAAGAGACCCTTGTTTCACGTGCCCATGCCACGGCACGCCGCAACATGGCAGCACCATCTCAGCACCCCGATCTCTTCGGGGCAGCCCTCCATCGGGGCTGGGCTCTGCCCTGACACCGCGTGGAGGGGGCAGCGGGCTGCAATGCCCGCGTTCCTACACCCAGCCCTACACGGGTCTGGACTCTGCTTCTGGCCTCGCACCGTCCACCTCCCCCGGGGGTTTCATCCCACGGGTGCAGAGGCCACATAGCGTGCTGCGGCAGAGAACGTGATGAAGCGAAAGGCAAGGCAGGGCGCTGAGCGGGGCAGCCCGCCCGCAGCACCTCCGCACACAAGTATGCGGCCCAGCCCGAACCTCCTGGCTGTTAAATCGCTCTCTGCTGGCAGCAGCCTAAGGAACCTCCTTCCCTTTAGCAGCAGGTCAGCCGGGGCTTCTGCACAGGGGTCGGGGTGAGCACAGTGGAAAAGGACAGGGTGGCCTCACCGCCGTGTCCTTATGTAGCACTCATTGAGCTAATTGGCTTCTGCGAGCAAACGGCTTTCAGGGCTTTGCGAGGGAGACCCATCTGTGCACCCTCCTGCTGAGGGCCGAGCAGGGCCCAGGCTCTCGCGCCGCGTGGGACGGGTACTGCGGTGTGCAGCCTCGCAGCCCTGCCAGAAAGCGACGCCTTTCCGAAGCACACCGCCGGCACATGCTCCAGCCAGCCCAGCAGCGAGGCAGCGCCGGCTGGGGAGCAGGGCAGCCTCCCCGCTGCGGCAGGCAGCCGGCCCACTGCTGCGCTTTCACCGCACAGGTTACAACGGCAGCATCCGCACAGCTGCGGTGCCTTCCTTCCGAGCCGACGTCAGCCGCTCTCCTCCCCAGAAGATCCTCTCGAAAGCACTGGTTAAACATTTCCCTCAGAGCTCCCTTCCCCTCAGGGCTGGTTACAATCAAACTGCCTGCGCCCGAGGCCAGCAGGCAGCCGAGCGGCAATCCCCAGCGCTCTCTTCCAGCAGTATCACGATGCTGCTAACTACGCTGTATCCTGGAGCAGGCAGGCTCTCTCCCTAGAGCTATGTTTATCTCATTACTGTGCTTCCGCTCATTTTGCCTTATTTACCTTCCTTCTTTTTAAAGAAATCACTTTAAAATGTGCATCTGCAAGCTTTACCTTTTGCAGTTACTGGAGCTCTCCGCAGACATTTCCTCCAACTGTTTGTAATTACCCTAATTTGCCACACCTGCCAGTGACCTCCTTGTTAATAAAATTATTTTGCTCTTGTTTAGCTCCTCACAGCTTTCAGGTGTGAAGCATGAGCTAGCTGCTGCAGGCAGGCTCTGCGTGGTGCCTGCTGCTCCTCCCTGCTCCGCCGGGCTCAGCTCCTGCTCCGCCGGGCTCTGCCAGCTGCCAGGGTCCCGCTCTGCAGACGGGAGCCCTGTGAAAGGCATGGGGATCGACATCCCACCTCATCAGGGCTTCCAAACAGACCTGGCTGTGCCTATAAACCCCCTCCTAATCCCCGTCTGCCTGCTTCCTTGCAGCCTGCAGAAAGCACAGCCCGCTTTGGAGGCCGGTGGGCCGTGGGGACGGGCACTGAGCTCCGGCAGCAACACGGGTGTCCGAGGGACACGTGCTGGCTGTGAGCGATTCGGAAGGTGCTGGCTTCTCCTGCACCCCGGTCAGGCGACAGCTCGTTGGGAGACGGACCAGCAGATCTGGCTTTCGGAAGCGTCATCGCCCTTCTTACCTCAGGCGTGCGCAGCTGCTAACCCGGCGTCAGCCGCAGCCCGTGGGCACGTCCCTCCCAGAGAACTTAGCTCTTCCATTACAGGGTCAGTGTTTTGCAAGGCTGGCCTTATGCTGCGAGACATTGGTACCAGCAGCCATTTAAGTAACTGCCGGGGTGACAAAACGGCCCTTTGCACAAACCCTGCGTGACACCCGTACGAGCAGGGTAAATGAGCAAGCATCGGGTAAACAAGCCTCGTCTTTGCAGTAAAATATGTAGAGAAGACGTTGCTGTTTATGAAAGCTCTGTGCAGGAAACTCCCCGTTCACAGCAGCTGCTGGGCGAAGGACGAGGGCCCTGGCTGTCTGCTGGGGCAGAGCAGGCTCCCCCAGCGGGTCCCGGCCCACGTGGGGACGCAGCTCCCAGCAGGGCCAGGCTCTCCCTGGGCTGCCCAGCAACTGCCCCTTCCCCCCAAGAAAGAGCCGGGGGCACTCGCCTCTGCCTTACCTGGCATCGAGGAACCTTGATCTTAAAATCATTACTGCTTCACAAGTACTTTGTTTGAGTTGCATCTGGATGGAGCTGAATTTTCGATGAATGATGCCCACCATCCTCTCAATCTCCTTGGGAGAAATGGGACGTGTCCGGCTCTGTTCTCTGAGAAGGTTCATCACATGTGTGGTAAATTCATTACATGCCTGCAAAGGAAGGAGAGGCTCAGAAATTGTTTTGTGCCGTCCCACAAGGACGCAAGCTCAGGCCTGGCTGCTAGGGGGGAGGCAGCGCCGGGGGGCTGGGGGACCCTCGCGCTGCCCCGTCCCCTCCACACACACACAGCCGTGGGAGCGGATCACAGGCACCCTGGCTGTGAGACCCGGGACTGTCCTGCGGCAGCCAGGGGAGCCAAGCGGCCACGGCACAGCTCCTTCTGTGCTTATCCCCTTCAGAGCAGGCTGGATCCCTGTGGCCCCAGCCAGACCATGGTGGGGAGGAGAGGTCGGGATCGGCACGTGTAATGGCTGCGGGCAGGAGGAGGGTGCGAGCGGGGACCAGCACGCGCTCAGCAGCCAAGTGAGCAAAACCTGGCAAGGGCTGCCCGTCCTGCAACCCCCCGAGCCCCAGCAGGCAGCCGGCAGGGCCAACACCCCGCAGCAGGTGAAGGTCTCTAGACCTTTCCGAGGCACCGTGTGCGTCCCCTTAGAGGGTGGGTTTCAGCAAAGCCGTGCCCGAGCCTGGCCCGCGCCGCACTGCCGAGGTGCTGGAGGAGGGAAGGCACGAGGAGCCATCAAGTATCAGTCCCAGACCATGCAGGCAAACAGACACGGTGATATAAACTTCTCCAGGATGCATCATCAACAGACGCTGCCTGATCCGAGCCTCCGCATGACCAAGCGGCTGTCACGCTGGCATCCCGGCTTCCCCCACGCAGGCTGGAAGCTGCCACGAACTCTGCTGATTTATGTCTCCCTTATCTCTTTCAAAAACAAACCCCAGGACTGCTGTCTGCTAGGCAGAGCTGTGTGGCGGCCACGGGGCTAATCCCTTCCCACAGGCCAGTCCGGTATTCGAGCACATTTTGGGCACTGACCTACCCCCATCCCGACGGAGCCCTGGGAAAAGGAGAGGGGCCGGGCACTGCGCTGGCCTCCACAGGGTCTGCAGGCAGCGCAAGGCAAACTGCTCTCTGCCCCCCGAACCCTCATCAGACGAAGGCGGACGTACGAAGGCTGACGCGACTGTGAGAGGTCTGCACGTTGGCTGCGCGAGGGCCAGCCATCGTACCGCGCCGCTGGGCTGCAACCACGGCCAAATACGGCCACGGGATTTCACTCTCGTGCGTGTAATGTAAGGGGCGATGAGCACAATGCTCAGCAGCCAGTAAATCACGCGGAGGAAACACCGCAAGTATCTCGTCCAGACCCCATACGTTACATATCCGTTTGACTCCAGCTCCCCTTTTTCCTCTAAAGCCAGGATGAAAAAAATCTAAGTAATTTGTCTGACAACTACATTTTCAAGGATTCTCCTGCATTTCAATAGATCGTGCGAGGGAAAGAGTTAAAAGTGAAAAGTTTATGCATCTAAAAACTCATAATTTCCTATAACATTTGCTGAACGTCTCACAACTTATTAAGTGAAGCCATCTATGAATGCAAATGCTGATTAGCAATTTGGCAATAGCCCAACATTCGCAGAATTCACATAGCTTTTCTTTAAACCAGTAGTTCATACATGATTAATTAGAACATCTCATTTATGTAGTGTGCACTTTAGCTCATTACTCTAAGTAAAATTCGTTAAGTATTTACATTTAGATAATTAAAATCTGGGTACACCCTTAAGAAAGATGCATACACTTCAGGCAAAGTGATTTTTTTTTCTTTACACTACTGAAAGTAAATTACAGGCTAATTTACATCCTTGCAGCACCCGTTTGGAGGCAGTGCTCTGGCAGGGCTCGGCGAGGCTCGGTGAGCCTTGGTGCAGACGCCCTTCACCTGCCACCGCCAAGGTCACGGTGCGGCAGAGGCCGCACCAGCTCACCGCCGCTCCACGCCAGCGCGGACGCGACGGCTCCTCCCGCCAGCTGCCGCTCCCTCACTTTCTCAAGGCTTTCTGAGCTCCAGGTTAAGAAGTCCGACACATCTCATCCTCACCTCCCATTTGCGTATTTTCTTTCTTTCTTTCTGTTTTGACATTTCAGGCAGCAAAGCTTGCGAGGTGACCAGCCACCACCCCCTCTCACCACCCCAAAGAGACGGGGACGCTGCCCTGAGCACCCCCGGCCACCCTCCTCTCGCCCAGGGAGAGCAGGAGATGTCCTGGGTGACCTGTTTCTCCTCCTCCCATCCCAAAGCTTTGGCCTGTGCGAAGGCAGACCCGGCACAGCAGCTCGCCCGCCCGGCGCGGGAGCGGGCTCCGAGCCCCCAGGGAAGCGCGGCAGCCCCCGGCCTGAGCAGGGGACGCAGCCGGGCGCTGGTGCCCGCTCCCGCTGGCCTCGCTGCACCGGGACCGCGTCCTTCCCGCACGCCGTCTGCTGAGCTGCCTGGACAATCTTAGAGTGCAAAAGCTTGGGTTCAGCCATCCGACCGATGGCAAAAGCACCAGCTTTGGCTCACCCGGTAAATGATGCGCAGAGGTAAGGTAACGGAGGCACCGAAACGCAGCAACTCCCTCCCTGAGACAAGAGCGCGGCTCTGACTGCCCCAAAGGTACGGCTGAACCCGAATATTTGGCACTGAAAGAACATTTCAGGCACACAGCTTGCACGTGTCCCCTTGTTTGCCGATCCGGGGAATTCAATTTTAAAGTACAATAAAAATGGCAACTGTGGCATTAAAAATATTTTCAGATATGTCTTTTCTATGAGAAGTATTTCTCCACAAATACAGTATCAAAAATTGGATGTTTCAAAACTAGAGTGCGTTTCTTGCTTTCAAGAAGCAAAAATCTTTCCCTGAATTTACTTGAATTGCTTGATGAGACTTCATTTGGTTGCAGCTACTTAGAGGGCCTGGCTTTAATTTATCTTCACCAGCACCTCCCGTCTGCAGAGCGACTTCAGTGCAGCAGCGTGGAAGTAAGCTCAGAAGACCCTGATGCTTTGTCTTGTTTTCTCTTGTTTATTTATAGTGTCCGAGCTACTTGATCCCTTTTTCAGTACTATTTTTCAGGCCTCTGCTTGGTGCCCGAGACATTATTAATAATGTCAGGTTATAAGTGATGGCCTTGTTAACCTGCTCAGAAACCTTGTAGGAGCGGGGATGCTCCTGCTAGCCTTAATGCTTCATCAGGACTCCTCAGATGAGCGCAAGAAAAAGAGATTAAATGGCCCAAAACCCTCTTCAGGGGCACAGCACCAGCCAGCGCTCCGTGGGGCTGGTGGTGTCTTCCGAGCAGCCACACTTCTCCCCAATTCGGGGTGAATTCAGAAGACATCTGTGAACTCAGGAAGCAGGTTCCCAGCTGCTCCGGGAGGCCTGGGACCCTTACAGTACTTTTGCCTACAGCAAAAAATGTATTTCAGTGTAATTATAGAAGATAGCTTTCAATATGTCATCTCTATTATAGTAGCTGTAAATTATGGAAGGAGCTGCCTGTGTACGGCCATTTCTCCCGGCGCACGGCGAGGGGAGAGCTGTGTGATGGCGTGACACACTTTCCATTGCTCTTTCTTTTTTTTTTTTTTTTTCCTTCCGAGCGCATTCCCCTAACTGGCAACAAATGTCAGGATCAAACTCTGCCTGGAAAGCATCTCCAGGAAGATGCTCTGGTTCCTGCTGCCGGCTGCAGCGGGGCCGCAGGAGCGCCTGCGCCAGGAGAGCGATGGCAGGAGCTGCTCCCCCCGCGCGGGCAGGTGCCCCTGCGTGGGGTCTGAGCTGCTCCTGGCTGCAGGAGGGCACCCGCCTCTCGGGAACCTGCAGCCGCTGGAGGCAGAGACGCGAAGTCCTGGCTGCCTCTCGGCTGCGGAGACAGGCGCTGCATTGAGACAAACCGGCAGGAGACAGTTTGCTGCAAGGCTGGGGAAATTATCATATTTCTGTAGAGCAGACGTTGCTGGGTGTCAGGATCCACAGGGAAGCGTACATGTTTCAGATCAGCACCACCTCTCTCTCCTTCTCCTAGCAGCGCTTGAGCATCCTCCAAAGTTTCCCGTGGTGTGGACGGATGGCTGTGACATTTCAGCCGAAACCTTTGTAAATTGAGCTACAGGGCTAAAAATGCTACTGCTTCCCCCACATCATTAAACTTATTAGAGGCAAAGGACACTTGCCAGGAACCGGCTGCACGCACCGACCTGCAGTTGCTTTGGCCCCAGATCTCTCTCCAGCCCGTGTCCCTGTGGTTTTATAAGACACGCTCCTGCTGGATGCTGCTCGTTAATCTGACAGCCAGCCCCAGCTCCGCGCTACAGGCTGCACGCTGGGCCCTGCAGTGCAAGGGGAGCCCAAGGGTGCGCGCAGGACATTTGGGGTCCTTGGAGGCAGGGAGGGGTGTCGTTTCGGGGAGAAAAGGAGATTTGCACAAAGACCCTGCCAGTTATTTGCTCAGTTTGTCAACACTTGAACAACACAGTGAAAGAGGCGGCACACATGAGGCAGTGCCGCTGGCACTTGAGCCACACCGTGCCACTGGCACCTGAGCCACACCGTGCCACTGGCACCTGAACCACGCCACACCACCAGTACCTGAACCACACTGTGCCACCAGTACCTGAACCACACTGTGCCACCGGCACCTGAACCATGCCGGTCTTGTGCTAGCCTTATGCTGCCTGGGCCACGGTCCCGCCAGCATCTGCAGCAGGACGCTGCCTGGACTGTGCCAGCGGGCACTGTCCCCCCACAGCTCCTCCACGCTCCACCGGTGCCCCACACTCACTCCCCACCGCCCCATCGCTTCCGTCCACTGCTGACGCTCGGCCGGCACAGGTCGGCTGTGTCGGCATGGCCTGTCACAGACCATGCCTTTGTTCCTGGTGGCACAAAAAAGCAAAGCGAAGTAGCCACAGACCTTTCAGAGGGTCTGTACATGAAAAAAGGGAAACTCTGAAATAAAGAGTTATTGAGGGACCCAGGCCCCGCCTTAGGCTGGCGAGGCGGGGAGGGGAAGCGTGCCGAGGCAGAGTGCAGGGGCTGGGGAAGGAGCCGGCCAGCACGGTGCGCTCTTCTCCTCGCCCTCGCGGTTTCGAGCGGTTTTATCACTGCCTCCACATCTCTTTTGTGGTTTTGGTCTGTACAGCCCGACGCTTTGCCGTGATGGGCTGGGGGCAAGTGCGGGACTTCCCTGGCTCAGCTCAGGAAACCACCAGCTGACGAGGTTCACTGAGCTGATTAGGCTCAGGGTTCACAAGCTTTATTAGGACACCTCCAGGAGGGGAAAATGAAGACATCACTTGAGGCTTGCGAGGGCCAGGGGTCTCATGCCATTCTTCCCTCCCCCGTCTCCTTTGATGCCGTTGTTCATTGCAAAACCAGAAAAGAGAGGAGGCAGAGCAGTCTCTCCCGCGGATTACAGGGAAACCGGGGCGGCGCAGCCCCCCACCCCACGGGTAGGAGCCAAGCTGCGCCCAGCACCAGCCGGCAGCACATGGCAAACGTTCCCGGTGCCACCGGCGTGGCAAATGTGGCGGGTCACCAGGTTCCAGCAGTGAACGTAAACCCCTGGGTCTCTGCAGCACGCTCTTCACTCCAAACAGACACCGAGTGCCGGTGTCCACCTGAACTGGGATTTCTGTATTTCCTATCTGTAGCAGCAGCTCCCAAAGCCACAGCATGGGCCAGGCGCTGTGCTGGTGCCTCACTGCCCGCTCCCTTGCAACCTGCTACGGCTGACTCGCCGTGGCCAAGCCTTGCACCGGAGCCTCCCACCTCCTGCTCCGGGAGCCCGTGGGCTGAGATCGCCAGCACAGCCCTCGCCTGCCTGCGCTCCCCGAGGCGCCAGACCCAGCCTTGCAACGCTTCATCACAGGGCACAAAAGCGGCACCAAGTGACAGACAACTCTCCTCCTCTCTCCCTCTCTGGGCTGGCTCCAAGGGGAGAAACACGGGCTCTGGTGTTGCTTTTATGCGGTTACAGACAACAGAAAACACTCAGGCATGCAAGACATGCGTCCTGGGCCCAGCGAGCGGCTCCTCGAAGCCCGACGGACTCCCATAGCACCACGGCTCTTTACAGGGGAGAGGGGTGGGGAAGGGGAGGAGGGGATGTGGTCCGGAGCTGGGCAGCGGCGGGCACTGGCAAGCAGAGGTGCGGAGGAGAGCAGCGGCAGGTACACGTACAACTGAGAGGCTGATGTCTGACCTGTTCATATTTCTCCAGCTCTGTGTGATAGATTTGTCTGATCTGGGTCAATTTGGCTCTGTAATCTGAGTGTTCAATAGAGTTATCTGAAGACCCTCCAGAGGCTGCTGCGGCTGCAGCTGCTGCCGCCGATCCCCCACCTTTCTCCGGACCTGAGACTCCTTCTGCCAGAAGCATATTGTCTAGTCTCATTAGCTGGGGATCGGGAGGGTCTTCCTCCTGGGCTCCTCGGATGCTCAAACCTTGGGCAGAAAAGAGAGAACAAGAGAAAACACAGTCAGTATTTCTTGCATCTGCCCGGCCGCTGCCCGCTCGCTGCACCCCTGCGAGGAGCCCTTCTGCAGAGCCCTCCTGCCCCGCGGGGCCACGGGGACCGGACCTGCCCACGGCCCTTCCTCCGTCCCTGCGGTGGTACCCGAGCGGGCACCCTCCTCCGGGGCAGGCCCCGTGAACCGCAGCCCAGGCAGGTGCCGTGGGGCGACGGCAGTGCTGCGGGACCCTCTCGGTTCCCACACAGAGCAGGGACAGCTGCAGGAGGCTTTTAGAGGACCTGCAGAATCTTTAAACACCTCGCTGTAAGTATTAAAGGAGCATTCGCGTGAGTACAGACATACGCCTGCTGGTTGTTTTCCAAGACAGAGCTAACTCTGCGCAAGGCTGGCATTATCCTATACATTATATCACTTTGATGCAAGACCGTGTGGTAAAAGTAAGTGCATTATTTATTTGGAAATAATTGATTTGCTTCTCATTTCCTTCCAAATGGATCTAAGCACCACGTTACTTTTATGGAGACTCATACCACTGGATTCCACCCCTCCTACGAGGTCCAAGCGTTGGTTTAAAATGCCAGGGGAAAAAGCTGCCACTTGCTCCTCAACTACAGGAGACTTCAGGCAAAAAGCAGGGAGGTGCTACAGCTCCCACCGGCACAAATCCCGTGGATGCAGCCATTTCCACACGGTCTCCGGCTCCACACAGGTGGAGCTGAAATTTCACATCGGAGGAGGGAAATGGTGGAGACAGAACTGGGGGCATGGCCTCGGGAACGGCCGCTGCGGGAGCGGGGTGCGGAGCCTCCAGCAGCCCCTTGCTCGGGGCTGCCCCGCTCCTCTGCAGGGCAGCACGCCACTCCACGCGTCTGCTCACAGACCGAGGATAGACAAGAAGGAATTAAACTTCCCCTTGCCATGAAGGAATTTGGTTGCTATCGCGATGCCAGCATACTGAGGATGTGTTTAAAATCACCAGTGCTCTTGCACTGTATTGTGGGGAACAACTGTTTAAATCTAATTTTTCTTTTAAATCGAGAATTTCCAAAGCGATGCTCAGTCAGCAATCTCTTCTGCGCCCTATAGATCAAGGCTGACAATTTGTAAGTTTAATCAGGTCATGCAGGCACGGTCCCAAGCCTGTGGGGACCACAGTCCAAAAAGAAAGTTTAAAAATAATTACAGTAGTACAAAAATCACTAGAGCCATGGCTGCTTGAATCAACATTTCCATTAGAGATGTATGGCAACCATGTACATCCCAGCCCAATTAAGCTCTTCAAATCTGTTTAAGAGCAGGTATTCGTGCTCTGGGTGGAGCGGGTCCTGGGGGTCTGCCGCTGGCACCCCGCGTGTGTCCAGGGTGCCGGTGCCTGTCTCCGCTCCTCGCAGCGGTGCGGGCTCCGAACGGGCTGCTCCAGGCATGGCAGCACCATCCACAGCTGCCACGCACGCAGCTGAGCACCAGCAACGCTGCTTGCCGTGCGAGCCGGGAGCA
>VYZW01006883.1:70000-121503 GCA_013401315.1 Balaeniceps rex
CGCCGCCGGTCTCCTCGGGGCCGCGCTGCCGGTGCACAGACCCTGCCCTGTGGCCTCTCCTCGCACCAGGGTCCCTGAGCCCCAGCCAGCCCCAATTTCTGTGCCTTTCTCCCAAAAGCGACCCATGCCCTTGTGGACCTCACAGAACCAGGATCTTCCAGAAGCAAATACCACATGCAGAAGAAGGTGCGTTTGCCACGGCCGGCGTTCCAATGTTGTCGTGTTATAATCTTAAACAAGATGGATAGATACCGAGCACTACATCCAGCAGCTAAAAGTGAGCCCCATAACATTTGAACACCCTTCACATGAAAATGCAGTAATATACATTCCTTCAAGCTACTGTGTGTCCAACCTAAATATCATCAGTATGAAAGTTTACAACCTTGAAATAAAAAAAATGTTCACAACAGAAACAAATCTTTCCTGTGATTACAACTTTTATCAGATTTATAGCACAGTGCTGTACTTTTCATAGAAAATATGAAATAACTTTTTATAGAAAATATGAAATAACTAGTATTTTTATAAATTGAGTTCTTGCTACAGATTTTATGTTGGCTACATTTATTTCCCGTTGTAAATTATGTCTAAGTTTGTGCAGTTTTACTGCATTGTCTCTCTTCTTACTTTTTACAGATCTCTATGTTTCCGATTCCATTTTCTTCTTTTGGATCATTCTATTTTTCTTGCTTACTTCTGACTTGCACTTAGCGCTAAAATGTCAGTCTTATTTGTGCTCAGCTCGAGGAAGCAAAGCACTCGATAGCTCCTCATCACTGCCCCTCCGTGCTCCAGAGGCCGCCTTCCGCGGCAGGGACGTAAGCGGGGAGGAGAGCTGGGGAAGGGCCCGGTTCAGGGAGTTAATTGCATTCGCTAGTGATCCAGTTTCATTTGCAATCCTGAGCAAAGACCGCTTCGACTCTTCTGCGGTTGTTTGAGTAACGATTCCCCCGCACACGGCTCAGAAACTCCACATCGAGGCAGTATCCGAGGAACCTTCCCCTTGCGCCGCAGTTGTAATGGCATCACAGCACTTCCAAAACGCACACTTATTTTAATAATGCCGATTCTACCAATGAACGCTTACGCCGATGCTGTTTCTGCATTGTGCTTGGCCAAGGACTTCTCAGTCTTTATATTCTAAGAAGGATGTAACTATGTTTACATATGCATGAAAATGCATTGAACTTAAAGAGAGCGGTCAGACGTGATACTGTTAATGGAGGATCTCCTCTCGGCACCTGTGCAGCCACCACATAAAGACGGCGAGCACGGATCTTCCCCAGGAAGGAAGAAAATGCTGCACCCCACTTCCAGATAAAAACACCAGATTTGCTTAGCCATGGACTTTATGGATCTCTGTAAACTTCACCCATAAATCCCTCACGGCAGTAAGAATCTTTCACGGACCAGATAATTCACCTGACTTCTCTTTGCACTTCTTTCCTCCTCTGCTGCTGCAGCCATCTTATTTCTCCATCTTACAAAATGTTCCAAATATAAAATGTGGACTGCATGTGCTTGCTCTCGAGCAGAGGGACTGGCCCCGGCACGGCGTCCCCCACGTCCGCGATGCGTGGCTGCGTCCCTGTGCGCAGCATTAGCATGCCACGAGGGCCACTGTCGCTGGCAGGACACGTGCATGTAACAGCGTGACATAAAGTTTTATTTGCGTTATTATAAGGGACATAGCCTGGCTTTATGGAGCGGGCTGTGGTGGAGCACGGTGGATTAGGGAAGCAGGAAAGCCACCAGGCACTCCTCGCGATGCTGCTGTGGGGGGCGCTGGGTGCAGCCCGGTACCGATCATTGACTCATGGAATGGTTTGGGTTGGAAGGGACCTTCTGCAGATCATCTAGTTCCAACCCCCCTGCCATGGGCAGGGACATCTTTCACTAGACCAGGTTGCTCCCGACCATGAGTAAAGCCCTGAGACCTTGCAAAGCGGTGCTGCTGTCGGGGGGCTCCAGGTGACATGGCTGTGCCACGTGCCCAGTGTCCCCAAAAGCAGGGGGGCTGCGGTGGGTCCCTGTCGAGCAGGACAGCGCGGGCTGCATGGCCCGCTCCCCGGCGGTAAATCAGGCGAACGAGGTCTCCGCTTTAACATTGCAAAATCGCACACTTATGTAAAAATATGATCAAAGTTTTATACATGTAGAATTTCCTAACAATAAATCACATAAATGGATATCTACACTGGGTAATAAAACTGAACAGATTCTAAACTGATCGGTAAAGTTGCTCATAAATTGTTGTTTTTAGCAAGCTGTAAACAAAAGCTGTATAAATACCAAGTGAGCCTTATAATGTATCTAGGTACACAGAGAAGTGCTCCAGCTGCTATGTTTTCAGAGAAAATGCACTGGTTTTGGACAACGTTTGGAACTCTCTTGTTATTGCCCAGCATAAACATTAGATCTCCTGCTTGATATGCTGGCAACAAAGGGAGAGGAAGGAGTAGGAATAAACGCTGCCAACTTTGTAGTCTCTCATGGTGTTCTCCTTCTCGCAGAGGTTTACACGCCGTTGTGTACCTCGCTGTGGTTTGATGGGGCTGCGCGAGGCACATCTCTCCTCTGTGCTGTCTGTATTTCATTTAATTGCATTTCAACAAAACAAAGAAAGCACATATATATTCATGCAAACCATGCACTAAAGGTAATACTTACCTGATAGGGACAGAAACTACGCGGGATTCCCAGCCCAGAAATCACAGAAGCACACACTGTAAATTCTCATCTTTTTCAAACGCCCGTTTCAGAACGAAACAGAAATGATCATTTTAGCTGCCTGTCCGGAGGTGAAATACACAGCCAGCGAGCCCCCAGCACGGGACCCGCAGATTAGGTTACCAGCACAGAGGACTTCGAACCTGCCAGGGAAAAGCCCTTCCCAGAGCGGGTGCTTCAGGTGGTGAAGGCAGAGATGTCAGCTTTGATTTGAGCTAACAGAAAGGAATCTTTGGATGGAAAAGCTCCAGGACCTTTGAATTAAATGAAAGACCAGAACACTCTACAGAATGTCTGCAATAACAGTCTCTACAGAAAATTATGAGGAACTACATAAATCCACCCTCTTCCTCTTCACACAGGCTCATTAAAGCAGTACTGACTCTCTGGGCAGCTATAATTCTGCTGAGTGATACCCTGGAATCACCCTGTCAATACCCAGTGGTGTGCTGCCTCTCCAACTATCTGTGCCCCTAATATTCCTCTCTTTGATGGGATTTGCTGACCTTTAATCTGATGCTAGTTTACTCTCATCACTGAAGTGCAAGTCAGAGAGCAATAAAACGGCAACCTCACTGATTCAAAAGGGAGAGCTAAAGCGCCACTAACTGTGAATCTAACCTTTCGTAATGGCTCTCCCTTAAAAGGGGAAACATGAAGTGCAAGGCAGCTAAAACAAACAATATTTAATGCTGACTACAAGATTTATTGCAGCCCTCTTTGCATGGGTATTAAATTGGAATTTCAGGGCTGTAAACTGAGGGAGAGGGACAGCCAGTGTAGACTGAGCCGCGGCCCCATGCAGCACCTTCCCCACACCACGGGCACCGCCGGCACCGAAGAGAGCAGGGCATCCGCAGCCGAAAGGCGCGCGTAGCGACGCGGGGATGGTCAGCCGGAGCTGACTGAGCAGAGACCTGACTCCAGAAGGGCAAACGGACACTGAGCAGCGCAGGGACGCGACAAGCGTAAGCTGCGTTCCTGATGCGAGGGAGATGCATACACAGGCCTGCACGAGCATCCTGTCCCAGGGAGCCCAGCACTGCAATGGGTGCTGGACAGCCCCGGGGAGCAGCCCCAGGCCCCGCAGCCATGCATGGCACAGGCTGCCGAAACACGGAGCTGCCCAGCCCCTCACATGACCCTGTGCCACTGCGGGATGTGCAAAGCACCTGCAGAGTCATCATGGCCCTTAACCATGAGCCGGGGCCACCAGGAAACGAGAGGCCTCGTGTGTTCGAAAGGGTACTGGGTGAGGCTGCCCATCAGGATCGGTCCCTGGGCACAGGCAACAGAGGACTGCAGCAGAGGCAGAGGAGGGAGGGGGAGCGGTTTGTCCTGGTCGAACCCATCCAGCTGGATGGCCCCCAAAATGGGTCTGACTGGGAGGAGGCACTGTTTATGTCCATTGCAAGAGGGAAATCCAGTGGAAATAAAGGTTATTCTCAAAATGCCGGTGCTCTTTCCCAAAGGAGCCACTGCGGGCTGTCGCATGGCTTCTCCCCATCTCTCAAGCCCCAGGCAGCTCCAGCCCACAGCTCAGCCAGGGTCCCCTCGTCCGGCTGTGCTCGTCACTGTCCGGCGGTGTCACGAACAGACGCAATGATCAGCAAAGAGCTGGAGAACGGCCTGTCTCTACACACGTTGCACATCTCCACCTGTTCTCTTATTTATTCCGTAAACTGCAGGAAATCACGACTTGCAACGTGAGCCAAATTTTCCAATGGGTCCGTGCACTTTGCCTGTCCCAGAGGGTCTCCTCCTGCACTGCTGGGTGAGGGTGCGGGAGCGCAGCCGGGCACCGTGGAAACACACAGCCGAACACCACGACTGCCCCCTTCTTAGTGCCTCCTGAGCGACTGTTCCCGTGGCCAGCGCTTAGCGAGGAGTGAGACCGGTACCTCCAACTGCATCCCGGGCTGGCGGAGCGCGTGCACGAAGCAAGCAAATAAAGGACACAAATCTCACACGTTGTGTACACACAGATCAACAGAAAACACACCGAAGTCACATCACAAAGTAAAAGAGAAATTATTGCATAACAAATTTCTCTCTGGCTCTCTGGGGAAAATAAAGACTGACAGCTTTGGGTTTAACAGGTGCTGCTAGAAGATGAGCTACTTATTAATACTGCTAGGAAGGAAAAGGATGATAAAAACTATAATGTGATTAATTATTTATGTTTACGAGCATGATTTTTAAGAGTTACAATTTGTCGTGCAAATCGCTTGGTCTGGTTCGACTCGACACGTCGCACCCCAGAAGGCGCCCGAGGGCTCTTCACAACACGTGCAGCAATTGCCATGCCACTAACGGGGCAGCAGACCCGCGGCCCCGGCCCTAAACCTCCACCCTGCTTCCGCAGCAAGCGTTTCACTGCCATCGACAAATGCAGCGGCAGCCCTTTCAGAGGGGGAAGAGACTGAAACAGAAGTTTCTCATAAGCGTAAAAGCTAGGAAAGCTCGCAGCCGTTCTCCACCTGGCATGACTCCTTTTGCAGGCAAACCAAAGGCAGAGCGGAGGAGGCGAGAGCCCTGGTCCCCACGGTGGTCCCTGGTCCCTGCGGTGGTCCCGGATCCCCGCGGTGGTCCCTGGTCCCCCTCCAGCTCGGAGGCGCTCCTGGTCCCTGCGGAGACGATGGCTCCCTCCGGTCCCGCAGCGGCCCGTGCGTGCAGAGTGCGGCGACCAACACCTCGGCCCCGGGGTCCCGTGCCACAGAGCTGCGGTACCGGCATCGCCAAACCAGCCACGGATTTGCATGTAGCAATTACTGCACAAAACACCACCCAGCACTTCTGAAAAGAAAATTGGAAGCGTACATTTGCAGAAACTCACAAAGACAGACTTTGTCAAACCTAACAGGCGCTGATAAGGGGAGAGCTTTTATAGGGGATACTAAGAGATGTATCAGACGAGAGCAAGGCTGAATACAAAACAGTATTAGTATAAAAAGAACAAAGAAAAGGCCTGCTCCGCGTAAGAACTGGTAATACATTAAAAATTTAAAACCTGGCACGACAAATCTGGATACTCCCTGCAGAAGACAACTGATATTAATGAACAGGCCTGTGCATTCATTGTCTGGGATCCCAGAGGAAAAAAATAATGCTGGTTACACTGAATTTTTTAAAGAGAAATTCTTCTCTGCACAAACAGCTCCTCCGCCAAATCACCAGATTATTCCTGGCAGTTTTAACCTTAAAAACATGTCTGAAAACATCGCCCTGCCCGAGCACGGATTCACCTGAAGGTACGTCATTTCTCCGTGCAATTCCTCAGCACGGGACTTCACCAAAGCCCAGCTTCCCCCACCAGCATTTATTTATTCAAGAAAAAGTGCTCAGGCTTGGCTCAGCCGCCCCCGCAGCCCCAGACAAAGAGGGTTTGGTTCCTGTGATGTTTGACCCAGCCGCGCTCGAGGAGGGCCGAAGGAAAGACAGCGCGGGGGTCCCCTGCTTACCCGGGCCCGGTCAGATCCGGGACACGGGCCCCAGAGCAGCCAGCCTGGATTCGGGGCTTGGGGTCACTTTTGTGGCCAGGAAACAATAACCAGAAAGGTGGGAAATGCCGAACAGTGCACATGCCTCTCTGCTAATGGACACCAGTACCAACAGTTATCTAGGTTGCAATGAAGAGCGGGAGGAGCGCTCGGTTGGCATTTTCACTCGCGGCTGGCAAACATTGATGGCTTTCAGCCTCCCCAGGAAACCTCTCCATGCTATGTCGTGAGACCCGAGCCACCACAAAGCCCGTCAGCTCCACAAAAGTGGAGAGTGGAAACGTTAACCAAAAGGATCTGATGGAGAGAGGGCTCCATTCTGGAAGGAGGAGCTGGGCGAAGCCAGGGATAGCCAGGGCACCAAAGCCCAAGCATGCACGAGGGGCTCAGCCCCTCGGCCGAGCTGGCCACGCTGGCCCCAGCCCCCCGAGGGCTGTCCCAGAGCCCCGGCTTCTCCTGTTGGTTCTCAAAGCCCGCACGGCTCCTTGGTGGAAGCGGCTTTGGGAGCACACCATCACCGCAGTGAAACGCAAACCCTGGGGAAACCCAACGAGCGCCCAAGGCCGACGGTGCCCATTGCTGTGCATGGCTCCGACCTGCAGCTGCGCTGCGGGGTCCTCTCAGCCACGGGAGCGAGCCAGGACAGGCCTGGGAGCGGCGCTGGGCGGTGAGAGACGCATCAGCAGCCTCCTGCTCATTGGCTCTAAATTGTGTCTCTCTTCCCTGTAAGGCTTCGGTGCTGTGTAATAGCCGCACACTCGAGCGCACACAACAAGCAAAAGGCTCATTGTTATTGCTGTCGCTGCTGCACTCCTTAGGTGGCTGGGTGTTTGGGTGGAAACCTACCTGCCTGCAGCAACGCGCGGTGGAAGAAGCCGGGAGTATCAGCGGTTTATACCAGGGTCACCCGTGCAACGCACAATTATGCTGGGGTGAACTGTGTTATAGGGAATGCCTCAAGTTTTAAACTGTCATTAGAATACCGTGGCCTGATTTTAACAATACAGCAGCGCTTCTAATGATCTTTAAGGTAATTCGCTATTCAGACCCCAAGCAAAAGATGCAAATGTACCACTGAAAGCTCCTTATTAAATACCCACAGGCTACAGTTCTGTACAATAAGTGGTCCAGGTCTTTTTAGAACATCCTAATTAGATGAACAGAGATGCAGAAAAATGCAAAACCAGGTCATGCAGCAAAAATGTTGGGGGAAAAAAAAAAAGCTGCCAAACAACCCCCCTCCAAGCCCCTCATTAAATACCCTCCCCCACTCTGCATCCCTTATTAAAACCCTTGCAGTGTGATGAAGTGGAGCCAAAAGCTTCCAGCCCACCATCGCCCCCAAAATAGAGGTGACCGTTATTGTTAAAGTTTTCAGTTTATTGCCAGGGATATGTCTAAGTGATGATATAAATAATACTATGAATAATACATTAAGCAAAAACCCAATCTGAAATTAAATTTGCCTTGGGTTATCTCCCTTTTTACTATATACATACAGAATTATTATGCGCTAGGGGGAAAAAAAAAAAGCTAATATCAAGGTAACACTTTTTCCCTCTTTGAAAGTAGCAAGAATTGCTACCCCTGAAAAGCTGCTATCTTACACCAGAGACATCAGGGCAGAGCTTCCCTTCCTCCTGAAATAAGGGGATAAACTTGGAGACGGGTTTCAGGGCCGACTGGAAAGATTCTCTTCTGCACGACTCAAGCAGAGATGTTTGCTTTGGCCTGGCACGTCTGCGTGCAAAGAAACGTGCAGCATCATTTGCAGGTGCACTGAGGTTCATCAGACCCTCCCGCCTGGCCTCGCCGGGATAATTTACTTTCAGTGCTGGGAGCTGGTCTTACATTTATTTGATCTTTATGTCTCCAATTTAGCTCAGATGAGTACCAGCCCTTTACTCACTGGCTGTTTAGCATTTAGCACTGACCTTGCTTTGATTTCCAAAACATTCCCGGCACGTCCAGCGTAAGCAGAACAGGGACTAACCAGGCTCACGTTGGGTGAAATCCCAACTGTATCTGGATCCCAGACAAAGGAGAGGAGTGTTACAGCAGGAGCTGGGGCGGTGAATTGGGCTGTGCACTGAGACCAGGCACCCAGGTCTCTGCCCCGACCCTATGCCAAAATTGCAGTGTGATTTTAGATAAACCATTTCTTCTCCCCATGCCTCAGTTTCTTCAGAAGGTGAGTAAGACTGTGGGTACTTAGGTCACTCTACAAAGCCTTTGGCTAAAAAGCACTAGGAACTAAGGCCTCGAAAATATATTGGCACCTATTTCCAACCAACCCCGAGGCACCAGCGCAGCCAGTCCTCAGCCCCTGTACCAAAAGCAAGCTGCTTCCCCTCTGAACACAGTGCCACAAGGGAATAGAGACAGACTGGAGATCTTCTGAACTGCTGCCTCCATCCGTCAGGTCCTTCAAGTGACTCTCCATGCCAGCGGGGACGGGCATCCCGCTGTCAATCTGCTGCTGAGGCACTCCAAATACTGGGGCACTAATGCAAATAATGGCAATTCACAGGTTGGTTTTGTCATGTGAACATTAGTTCAAAGGCAACCCACTGAGACCGGATAAACTCATTTCCTGAATTCTCCGAGAGAGAAAATTTGGGTGACCAATTACAGAGTCTGCAGAAAGAGCAATCTGCTCTGCTCTGCGCCTACGACAGCCAGCCAAAGCACTGACGTACACCGTGGTCGACTTAGGCGGGGACATTTGCATTCATTGTATTCCATAGGTGTTTCCATAACACTAAGTATAAGGTCTTTGGTGCCAACGCACCCTGGCTTTTCTTCCTCCTCTCCCCGCGCTCTGCTCCACGGACGCTGGCTGCCTCAGGAAGGGGAGGCTCAGACCCCCCCCAGGCACATCAGCTCCACAGGGCAACCGGCATCGCCTTGGCGTTTGTCTTGAATTCCTGAGCCTCTCCTGGGACGCTGGGAAAGAAATGGTTAATGCACTAATTACCATAATTAAGAGTTGCCAATTTAATTATAGCTGAGAATATTAATGCTGTAACATTTGTTGGAGTGCAGAAAACAAACCTTTAATGCACAGACTTTGTTCGCAAACATCTAATGGAGCCCTCCTCCACTTCAGTTGGTGCTTCAGCGCTGACACAACAGCGATAGGTTCAGATTGAAGAACTTGTCAGCAATCAGGCAGGAGGAGGCTAATTAGCTGGCAGGTTAATGAGTGTGATGGCTCTTGACAGCATTTTGTTACAGCCTCTACTGTATTTAAACAATAAATGATTATTACTTAAACACAGTGGAGACAGTCTTATTAGGAGAGCTAGACCATATATTTATTTTCATAAAAATGAGACTAATTCCTTAGTGTAAAGAATAAAACGTAAAATTTTGGCTGATTATAGTCTCACCTCTGAACCTCCAGGGTATCTCGTCAGAGGAGGAGAGCAAAGGTTTTAAAAGTCCTCGTGCTCTCCACGAGAAGGCATTATACACTGGCACCAAATGCCTGAAGCCCGGGTGGCCATAAAACATGAATAGTGATGCAATTTAAAGAGCTACCTTGTTTGCCAGCCACAACAAACCACACATAGCAAATTCCTTCTCATTTTCACCCTGCATTTTTAGCCTTAGTCCCTGTGTGCAATAGGCGCTGGGGTTCGCCATCCCCACAGTCTTCAGGCTCAGGCCGGGCTCTGTATTTTTCTTCCTTTGGCAATTGGGATTTGGAAACAGGTGGTGAAGAAGAGGAATAGCTCTGTGGAGAGATTAACCCATTTCTCTGTCCAGTTAAGGGGGGAAGGGGGACATCTTACAGCACTCCTGTAATCCATAAACATAATGAGAATGAGAAGGGAAGTGTCTACATCCAAAAGATCCAAAAGCACAGAAATACAGTGCCTTTCCTGCAGAAAAGGCAGGTAGGAACGAGCCACCGGCTGTAGCCTGAACTGTATTTACAGGACAGGCAATTGCAAATATGTGTCCGGAAAAACCTTATCTGAAGAGAATTAAATTGAATCCATAGCTGTGTAATAATAAGGGAGGGTTATTTCAATTTAATATTTAGTGTTCCCTAGGAATTTGTACATAAACATGGAAGAAACAAAAGGCCTCACCTGCTGAGACTAATACCATTTTCGAAATTATTTTTGCATACATGAAAATGATTTGTGCCCCTCAGTGCTGCTGCTGAACACGTGAATAAAAATAGAAAAGGCAGTGAACTCCTCAAATCCTGCCTAATCCTTAATACCGCATTTTACATATTTAAGATTCAAAATACCACGAGCTACGTAACGTGTAGCAGCAGTAAATGGCCGGTTACCAGCAGCATCAGGTAAACGCAGACAGCACCGCGGCTCACCCGGCAAACGCACAAACAGCGTTACTCCCGTGAGATCCCGCTGCCTCGGGACCACGGGGCTGGGAGAGGAAAGGCGTGAACCGAGGCTCGCACGTGAGCTGCTGGTGCCGGAGCTTACTCAATGCAGCGGATCGGCTGGGAAAGCCGGGGTGGAAAGAGGCAAATTCCCTGGCTAGCCTCCCCGGCTCCCCCAGGCAGCGCTGGGCGACGCTGGGCGAGAGCCCTGGCAACAGAAACGCAGCTTGCCTCACCAAAGCCTAGCCTCAAATTCCTGGGGATAAACCCTGTTTGCAAAGAGTCACCTGGATTCTGAGCCATATCCTCAGCTCCTTACAGCACAGAGCACACAACAGCTCGCTTACATCCTCCCGCACGTGAGCGTTCATCACGCGGAAGCCACGCGTGGCCTGCGCATCAACATAAAGCATAAAGTCACGTCAAGCCCAAATTAAACCTGCATTTTGCAAGCTTTGCCAAACAAGGCAGACTCTTTTCTTTCCAGACCTGAGGATCTAAAGATCACACCGCGCTATTAAATATTGATAGGTCGGTAAATATACAGAACTCAGCAGCAACACAAAACTTTCCCTGCAAAGCTTTTGAACGCCTCGTCTTGAAAGGGCTTATCCAAATTTTATTTTTTTACATTAAAATATTAATAGCATTTGATAGAGCAACTGCAGCCCCACACCATCCCAGGAAAAGCTGGCATCTGGCAAAAATCACCAGACTCTCTAGCTGTTTAAATGAGAATATTCTTCAGTCTGAAAAATTATTTATAGAGGGTTTTTTTACTACCCTTGTATACTGCAATGTTATTTCCTTTCCCACACACTAGCAAAGTCCATTTTCACAACTGCTATAAAGCGGCTTGTTCACAGCTAGTAAAACAACTCAATAAATAGCCTCACGAAGCTATAGCTGTCTCATATCCTTTCCTCAATAAAAACAGAGGTGAACTGCTTATTTTCAGCAGCACACTATAAGAAGACAGAAGCATTATGACTGCTCATACATTCTGACTATCATTTGCCACAAGCTATATCTGTCAGCATTAAATAAAGCTGCATTATAAATGTAAACAAAACACCCACATCTACAAAATGAGCTGTCCGCCATTGCTAGAGGCATGAATTGAACCCGCTTATTGACTCAGCTTGCTCTTTTTATTTATTCTCCTACAAAGACATGCATTTACTTTACCCTACAAGCATAGTGGGTTTAGGGGCGGTAACTTGTCTCCTGCACAAGCTGAAAAGGCAGGTTGGTGACAAATGCAGATCTTAATGGGAACACCATTAGGTGGGCAAACATTGAACTATTATTGAAAAACTGATTTATTTTAAAAGGTTATCCTAGACCAAAACACTACATCATAAATAATTTGCAGGATCAGCCAAGTGAATTTATACTTATGATTTTTTTTTAAAAAGGTAATTCATTGCAATCAAATAATAATGCCAGTTTGAGAGGAATTACACTCAAATATCAACTGCTCAGAATTTACAGTCTGAAGAGGTTAAAAGGTGCTCAGCTCTACAGCAGCACATATCAGGCTTGTTCTCTGACAGTACGTTATACATCTTTCCAGACGAGAAAAAAGTTCTGTCCCTGTCAGACAAAATTCACCTTTGCACAAGACCAGATCAGCACTCGCAGACACTCACAGCCTGCCGGGGGGGACGGGCACGTCCCCCGCCACCAGCCCTGCGGCCAGCGGGCCCCGGGGCCCGGCACGCAGCGGGGAGCGCGCACAGCAGCGCGATGGGTGCGCTCCTCTGGGGGTGCGCGAGCTGGCAGGGCCCTGACAACCCGGGGGAGACCCCTCCGGGGCTTGGGGAAAGAGCATCTGCCAACGCAGAACGGGGCCCAAACCCGGCGTCCAAGATGCGGAGCTGCGGGTGCACTCGGAGCTACCAGAAGACAACACGAGTTGTATAAAAATACTGCATGTTCCCCAATTAATAATTGCAATCAATTATTTATATAGATATGCACATTTCTACAAAGAAGGGAGAATAATTATAAATAATGCATTGCATACAAGGGAATGGATTCTCTTTTACAATATGCTTTACAAGAAAGAGTGGTTTTGCCAGAATTATAAACAAATAATGTGGTCCCATTTCTCAAGCTGGGCTGCAAGGTATATCAAACTCTGGCCTAAATCTTGCAGTAGTGGAGACATAACTTTCCTGTAATACAGGTAGCCATTAAAGGAATTTCCATAATATTCCTACAATCTGGCTCTTCCCCCTCACACCTTCGAGAAAGCCGTGCTTTGAGATAGCTTTTCTTCTGTCAGGTAGCGGTATGATTAACGCTGCAAAGATATTCTGCCTTGGAAAACTCACCACAATTCCAAAATTATCTTTATTATATACGATTGGAAATAGCTGACGCATGGGAGGATACTAAGATGCCCAGCCCCACGAGGTGCCCTGGTTGTGGGCACCATGGATCCCCCCTTCCCCTCCCTCCATGCCTCACCCCCCCATCAGACACCATTCGGTGCAGGGCACTCCCTCAGAGAAATGAGTTACGCCCGGCAGCGCCAAACCCTGCACGTGGTTTCTGACGTGCACGGATCGGGACCAAAGCGGGACCACAAGTGCTGCTGGTCCTACTTCACATAAAGCAGACCTTGACTCCGGGTCCCTCAAGGCCCCACGGCTGCAATGTGATGTTGCTCTTCCCTTTCTCCCCAGAACCCCGGCAGAGAGATTCAAAGCGGCTTCAGAAAGGAAAGGGAGAGTGAAAGCCTGCGTGAAGCTATTGGATGATGTTGGCACAAGTCCCCTCGTTACGTGGGGGCATCCCTCATGAATGGACAGGAACAAGTGTTCCACTGTTTCACATCATCCATTCTTCCAGAGGTAGATATTAATTATTCCTGCTTTTCCGTTTTAAGATAAGCTTGTTAACAAGAAATTATAGGGTAGCTCGGAGCAGCTATCCATTGGGTTGCCTGCATCAGAGTTTATGATGTTTACAGAGAAAAAGAAAATCGGTGTAAGGAGTAGCAGAGAGTAATTAATGTATTGTAGTGCGGAATTTCCACTTCCTACCTCCATTTAAATCAAATAAAGCTTGGCAGTGCCAGAGTAAATCAAGGGGCAGCCACCAGGGAGAGAGGATCGGCAGAGGCATTAGAGCCAGATCCAAACCCGTGCTTCACCCAAGCTCCTACTATTATTACTTGTGCAAAGCAAATATTCAGCCTCCAACCCTAAATCATTTCAATTCCTATTTCCAAGTATAATTTAATCTTTTTCAGCGACACTTGATGCTTACTTCATCACAGCATAATGACAGATTAAAAAGTTGTTGAATTAAATATTAAAGAGGACTTCAGGCAGTTCTGCATTTTTAAGGAATAACACAGATTGGAGATGAAATGAGAAGCCCAAATGCATATTTTATTCCAAAAGGAAAGAATACATATATTTTTCCTCCAGGCCACCTACTTTGTAATAAAACATAGGGCAGGTTTTTATTTAGTGGATAAAAGCATGATATAGTATTATAGGATTCATATCACTGTAAACTGGTGCCATGCAATGGTGTCAAACCTAATGACACCACATGATCAAACACAGTCCTTTGTTAAATATATATGTGTATCTGTACTGCATACCTGTGCTGTATCGAACTCTATATAGTCATTTACAATATTTTCATTAGACTACTTAAGCACAATTTATTGACTCTCAGATGTGAAAGTTTATCTTGCGATGACACCTCCTGCATGACATCAAAGCGTAGAATGCAAAACATAATTTAAGCTATTATTGAAATATAAATCATTCCGAGGAAAATTATGTCAGCATATGAATAAAAAAGTCACTTTAAATTTAAACTGTAGTTTAAAGTGTCTGAAAGTCTTGAAGATAAAGAGACAACAACAAGTTTTGAACTTTAGAAGAAACCTCCACATTTTGATGAAAAAAGTCCCAAACTATTGTATCATAATATAATATTAGGAGATTAATCTTTACGTATAAAAGGATCAAGGAGCACACCTTTCATATTTTACTTGTGTGTTAATATTTCTCCTTAGTGACCATATATAACTCCTTCCATATCTGTATCTCCCTAAGCGTACGGGTCACAAATTTTGTTTTCATTCTACCATGTACATGATGCACGCATGCACATAGATGGCAGAAGAATAATGTGGAGCAGTCTTTGATTGCTGTAAAGTGAATATGGTGAAATCAGAGGTGTCATCTGGATTCAGTACAGGGTAGACATCATCGTCAGCACAGCTCCGATACACCAAACGCGTTTCGTACACGGAAACACCCATGGGGGCAGGAGGGAGAAGGGGCCGCAATGGGCAGGGGGAGAGCAGGGCGGCCCGAATTTCAACATACCCATCCTGCAGTTCACAGCTGATTATCGTAAGATTAGGGGGGAGTACTTTAATACGTACCAAAGCACCCAGGCACTCTGGCTTTCTACACTCGTATTTTCATGTGAAGTTTACTCAGTACAACACCCAGTAAATATTTTCACATATGGTTTCACATCCCCTATTTGTGGTTTTAGCCAAAGGAGTCTCTGGGATGTTAACGTGGGTCTGGAATGCGGGCTGGTGATGGGGGAGACCTAGGGCATTACCCCATCAGTGGGGACCCCGTTCTTGGCAGTGGAGAGGGCGAAAATTCCTGAGGTGAAATGAGCCATTTTCAACCATTTCTCCTGGCATCAAAAGGAGCAATTTTGCTACAGAACTAAAGCCTTGGATGTTGGAAAGACATGAAAAAAATCACTGGAAGATAAACAAACTAAAAGATTCCTGCTCCTGGCTGGCGGGGCCTGGCCTGGCAGCCCCGCAGAGGCCGCCCACGTGGGGCCCAGCCGGGCCCTCCAGGCCCACCACGCCACCCACGCCACCGGCCCCACGCAGGCCCTGTCCCCAAGGCCCTGTGGCCCCCTCCTCTCCCGCCTGCCCTCCCCGGGCAGCAGCAGGGCCTGTCCCCCGGCCTGGTGGCCACGGGAGGGTGAGCAGCAGCGGCACCGACCGCCATTTGCGGGGCACAAGAGGGGTGTGAGGGGCCCATGGCGGCCCGGGACACCTCCCGCTGCGCCAGGCCGGCTGGGCCGCAGCCTTCCTGCAGGCAGGGCCTCGCCAACTTCAGGGCCGGCATGCGCTTCCCGATTAGTGGGATATTATTAATTATTATTGCCGTTATTAATACCAAAGGGATCTTGGCTGTCTTTTTCGCAGCGCAACCACTCTGCCTTTAAGTCATTAAGCTGCAGAACAATAACGGCGGGCGAGCCGACAAGAGAAATGCCATTGTTCCCTCTCCCCAGCCTGAGCGGCTCGTCCTGCTCCCATGTAAATGAACTTAATGCTCTTCATTCAGGCGCACTCGGAGGGTTCTCATTTACTGCCTCTCTCTCTGTGACAGCATTTTCTCACCAGCCCTGACTGCATAATTAATGCAAATGCAGCCTTAGTGTCATGAGCTGGGCTCCTTTGGTTTACTTTGGTACGACACTTACAGAGGAATATTAACTAGAGAAAGCAGCATCACAACAGGGGTGGAAAATCAGCCTGTCAGGGACTCATTCCAAATGCCACGGAAAGGAGAGCGCCTTCAAGATTGTTTCATCAAGGTGATTGAGAACAAAAACTACTGAGGAAAATTCGAGCTTACATTTATGAGCTTCTCCACATACATTATTTATATCACCAGAACCTATAGGAACATTATTTCCAAGCACATATTCATACAAAGACACTGTTTGGGCTGAGAACTGGAATTAAATGTACACACACACACACACACAAACCCCGGTACCGATCCCAGGTAACCACGAGCACTGCCCAGGACACCCTTTGTGTGCGTGTCTGCCTGCTCAGGGGAAGTTCACGGGCATTTGGATTTATTCTAGCACAACTCCACACATGCTTGCTCCTCAAAAAGGTCAGTGAGCCGCATACCCGATATAGCCCTTTGCAGGGATAATCCTGCATTTTAATCCTGCCTGTTCCAATCAAAATTGGCTCTGTTGGGGTTTGGGGTTTCCCCCCCCAGTAAACCAGACAGCAGTTCTGCACTAAATACATGAGAATTAAAGCAGGAGAGCAGGATTCAGCTATGTTATCAGTACTTTGTACCAAACATAGCAAGGAGAGCATGCCTTTTTTCCAGAACAGCCATGCTGGAAATGTTTATTCAGATTAATTCTGCATGTATTTTACTACCAGACAGTGCTCTGTCTTGTATTTTTGATCTGTAACAAAGGTAAATTTGCAAGCACTATATGTTTATTTTGCTTGGCTGTTTATTCTTTAGTTACACTGAAAGACACCTCTTTCTTTGTATGTTTTTTCTGAATTTGGGGATTTTTGCATAATCTTTCTTTATTGCCTACTGCTTCCAGGCACACCAGCACTGGTCAGATCTTCTGAGAATGCTGCCCTTTACCGAGCTGCTAATATTATGGTTCACAAAAAATATGCGTCAGATTCCTCTCTCCTCCTCCCCCCATCGGTGCTAATTTAAAAAGCGTGAGAATTTCAGCAGTAATAAATGTGGAGCCTGTTTATCTGCCCTCCTGTGTCAGAGACTCTGGGTCACTGTTTCAGCCTTTTCAATGTGTCTGTAAAGACTGAAGACAAAATCTTTTTTGACTAGGAAGCTGAGATTTTCTGGTGATCCCAAAACCTGAAACTTTAACAAAGCCAGCATCTGACATAGCAAAAGCTGTTATTAAATCCCAAAAACTGGTGACACCCCGCCTGCCGAATCAGAGCGAGCTGGTTCTCCACTTGTTTACTTCCCAGGGAACAGCCAAATCAAGCCCTGCCAGAGGACACACGACCGATCTGTGGGTAGCTCAAGTGAGGATGAACGCCTTTTGTCACCTGTGTGCCTTTGGACTGCACGCAGCACAGTCACCATCCCTCTTTGGCCAGGATTAGTGCCCAAAACGAGTGCAGCCACCCCAAAGGGGCCTTGCGAAGGAGAGCTGGAAGCTCTGGGCTCCGGCAGTCGGATGTCACGGCAGGAGGGCGAGCCCCGCGATTGCGGCCACTGGGGTCCAGGCTGCACAAAGTGTCACCCACCTCCAGACACACAGCACTTGCTCTTCAGAAAGTGACACGGCTAATTATGTACAGAGCTCAAGTGCAAAGGTTTCCTTCTTTCTTTTTTTTCTTTCTGCCATCCCTCAAAGCCAAAAGCATTCTGCACACCCCAGGCTTCAACTTTTAATTGCTTTACTCCCATTAACGCAATTAACAAAAGCAGCCCTGCTCCGTGCTGCCGAGTGCTGCCCCCCGAGCCGTGCCGGGCGGCCGAGCCGCCACGCTCTGGCACGGCAGTGGCTCCATTCCCCAGGTAGGCGAGGAATCCGGCTTCCCCAGGGTCAGGCGTGGGCCAGGGGATAGCCTTACAGCTCCCTGCTACCCCGTGACTGGGGACCACGCCAACGGCAGGACTTCACCGGTTTAATGGAATATACAACAACTGAAAATAATACCTTTATCCCCTCTAATATACCACACGACCGAATGGATCAAAATGAACATGCCAGTCAAACGGTTTATTTTAGACAGGAAACAGCCCCGCAGACCATTATTACAAATTAAAGGTATTATATCGAAGTCATTTTTAATCCCTTATAAATGAATAACCCTTCTACCAACATTAAATCATTTTCTTCTGCAGAAGTAACATTTCCTCTCGGTGGCACAGGATATATTCCCCTGCAGATCGGGGAGCTATCCTTCCGTTAGAGCTGGTGGCGGCTGATTACACCGCACCAGGGCTCATAAAATTCCCACAGAACTCGCACTTGCGTCTTCCCAGGGCAGAGCTGCCTTATCTCATCCATAAGCAATAATGCCACTTTATTTTCAGTAATCAGCTCGCAGATGATTATTTAGACGCAGCCTCATAATCCTCCTCACACCAACTAGGAAAGATCTTGATTTGAAATCTGCAGTCAAGAAATTCCACCTATTGCAAACATGCAGTGTGGGAGCTTAGCCCCTCTCTGCGCCGCGGAGCAGGGAGGTTGTCTTGGCTTATTTATATTTGTTAAGCTAGACAAAAAGTAGAACGCGAGTCCGGGAAAAGAGCGAGTTCAGACAACTTTTGGCATCAACCGTACAATGTCCGTTTCGGCACAACTCTAATAGGGCATCAATATTGTCATTTTAAACTCGGGATCAGTACACAAATGTGCTATAAATGGGAAAATCCCTTGTGATACTAGTGTGAAACATGCAGCTCATTGATTTTGTTCTTGATGGTCTGCTATTAAACTAGCGAACATGCTGACCTTGTGTGCAAAGGCAGAATAGTGTGCATGCAACATAAAGTTGAAAAACAGCTTTAAAATGACTGTTTAAAACTGTAGACTACAAACCTTAAAATATAGACAAGCATTCCATAGTTTATTTTAAATTGGCAACCACAATTTAACAAGCTATTCTAACAAAGGATTAGCATAGCATGTGCTTTTCTTTAGCCATCAATTATGACACAGGGTAATGCAGGGCACAACTTAAGTGTCAAATTACAATATGCTATACAAAACCACTTTACAACACTGCCTTCTGTTTGCTTAGCAATTACTACAATGCACACTGCTGTCCCTGGAAAGCCTTGGTCAGAGCACTTCCTGAGAATTATTCTCCATGTGCACGGACTTCGAGATTACAAAACGTTGGCTGCTTCTTTACCATATTTCTACCGTTTACATGAAGGAAAAAAAAATGCCGGTATTTATTTTTATGCTCTAATTTCAAATAAAAATTCAAGTGCATATCTTTGCTGCGGATTCCATTAGATAAACATTTTTATTTTTAAAAAATTGATTAAATATTGAATATTTCCATAGGACGAAAACAGCAATTTCCATTTAGCTCGATGACAGTTTCAGATACTTGATCTGTTATTAGGCATAAAATTAACAGTTTTCTCAATTTCAAATATGAGATGATTGCATGCAGATACTGATATATGCAAAACATACAATGCTGAGAAGATGTGTGGATAATTTAGCAAGATTTAAAATCTTATCTTCACATAAATCAGTCAAACTTACAAATGCCTGCCTTATGAATTGAAAAAATAATAAGAATTATATGTATTTTAAATAAGAAAGTTTTTATTATCCTTGTCACGTGAATATAGATTGTATTTCATGTGAATAGGGAGGGGGAGCCCCCTGTTTTAGCTATTTTTTCTGTTCTGCTGTCCTTTCTCCTGCATTTGCCTAAAGGCTCTCAGTAAATTACACTCCAAGTAAATGACTGTAATTTACCCGTTGAATTCCCTTGTTCAGGAAAAGCACACACCACACATTCCAGCGTTTCCACAGCTCAAATTTACCATTCTCGATGTCAAGAACAATCCACGGGCAGTAATTTGAAACTGTTTGAGCCTTCAAATAAGGGAAATTAGAAATGTTTTGAGAGCTAAGATTTTCAGTGAGGAGATAAAACCTGATAAAATCTGTAACAGTTCAATTCCTTCTCCTTTATATTTATAAACAGGGCATTAAATGTACTGTTAAGCCAGTGCCCTGATACCAGCTCGGCTCGGCCGGTATTGCATGGGAAGCAGTATTAGCAATAAAGGGAAAGCATTTTTAATGAGCTAAAAATCTTTAAAGGCCCAAGAACAAGAACAAACGCAGATGACCTTACAGCAAAGCAGAGAAGCAGCACAGAGTGCCGAAGTCCCGATCCCCCTCAAACCAGCGGCCAAACTCCCCGCAACTGCCACCAGGCTGGAATTGCCCCCGGATCCCCGCCTAGGCTTAAATTCAGCGATTTGTGGCTAGACGGCTCTGTCCTGACAACATAGCTGAGGCTGTACAGCTGGGCAAATCTCGAAATTAAAATATTCTATAAAACAGGATTTTAATTAACATCTAGAGCGATTAAAGCAGAGAAATCCATACATGTTCATGATGAATTATCCCACGCGGCGGTGGGGAATGTTCTGGGCCCGGTGACGGATACGCTGCACGACCAGACACAAACACCTCCCCTCGCCTTACCACGCACAAAACCCCACTGTTAGCGCACTCAATAACCGCAACCGCCTATTTCGCTCTGTCTAAAGGCAGGTTTTCATATGGTAAAACTGTTATAAATCCTCATTATCCTAAATAAAATTACAGCACTTCAAACATTTCCAGGGAGAACATTCTCTCTTCTAAACAACTACCTTAGCGAGTAATAGGAAGCAATATGGTTGCACTTGTGTCACAGTTGGAAGTCTTTTTAAACTGTCGCCCTGCTAGCAAACCAATTCTACATATTAAAATGAATGGATTGCTTATTTCAAGGGGAAAAATCATTTATAAAATCAAGACCATTATTAAGATACTGTGACTTATTTCCATTCCGGAGTGCATGAGAAACAGATAAATGCAGCAACCTATGCACGCTGAAACATCTTTTTTTTGATGCCACAATTTTCTTTTTCAAATGAGTCATCCATGCGTACAAGTAAATTAAAAATTGATCTAGATTCCACATGCAAGGAGCTGAAGTTTTTACACGTTCCCGTATTACAAACAAGTGCAGATCTCACAAACATCTGGCTACAGGCTTTTATTTCTAAAACGTAAGAGCTCTTCCTCCTGCCTTCCCTGCCAGATACTCACACTGCGCAAGACACCCGAAGGCATACGTGCAGTATTTAGGCTGGGTCGCTGCAAACGTACCTGACCTGCAGCAGATTACTGTACATTTTTAGTGTGTAATTGGCTGACCTCCTCATCAGTTGTCGTCTTGGTCTGAAATAATACCCTGGCCTGGCCATATCGCCTATTTATTCAGGACCCTTTAACAGATTAGTTGTTTGGATTAAATCTAATCAGAGGTTCAGTTAACACACCACAGCAGGTTTGGGAGCGTGCACCTTGTAGTCACTGAGTAAATTATAGGAACCCTATAATTTGATGAGAACATGTGGGCACTTTTCCACAAGCTCATAAATTACTGATTGCTTTTTGTAGGTTTCATTGATACTAATGTGTGCTTCCCTCCATGTCTCTGCCCCAGATTGTTGCTGGCACAAACATCGCCACTTGGAAACCTAGTAAATTACTGAAACATGTTTAATCATGAGGTTTAAAAACTTTGCACGTTAATGATGGGGAAGGCTGCTGCTCTTGAGCTGCAAAACAGCCTCGCTGTGGGTTGCCCGGGGCAAAAGGCTTCTAGCACAGCTCTGCTTTCAAGTGCAATGGTGTAGCCTGGGATTAGCGCAGGAGATCTTCTCAGATGGGGCTTTTCTGCCCGCAAACTCTTGCCTGCCAGCACTTCCATTTTTCTCCCACTTGGTCCCACTCCCCACACCAGGCAGCAGACTCTGCACACGCTGTACCTTGTGCAAACCTCATTTTAATGGGAAAGGCAGCTAATAATAAAGCAATTAGCCGCTCAACTAAGAAACTGCCAGTTTTGCTGTTGTCTTTTTTTTAATCATTGAAAATTTCTCCGTTAATTTCAAGCCATTTGTAGTATCCGTTTTCATAATTGCAAACCTGGATGAATTGTTTCTAGAAGTTGAACCATGGCTGATGCCAGCAGAACCTATGAACACATAAAAGCTTCAGTTTCTAATGTCACTATCAAGCCAAAAACAATTACACCCATTTGAATTATGGCAACCAATAAACTTAGATAATCACCATATGCAACATAACATTTTGGCACTTGAACTAAAAACTCTTGTAGACAACTATAGATTGCTGCTAATGTTGAGCGTTCTTGTCCTACCCAAGGCTGCCAATAGAAATGCCAAAGCTGCTGAATACTGCTCATCCTCGTAATGTTGTCAGTGAATGGCACATTCACACAGCCCCCAATCCTCTCTTCCCAGGCATGGTCTTCTCCAGCTGCAGCTTAATTTCCTGTGACTTGCCTAATTACTGTAATTAAGGATTAATTGCCATTAATTATTCACACATAAGCTCATCGCAAATCATGGGGTAAATGTCTTATGAAAGCTGCCATACAAGCCATGTATAAACACACTGGGATGCTCCAGGCAGGAGAATCTATCACTCAGCCCTGAAGCAAATCTCTGTGCTTCTCTTACAAAAACAGCTATAACTCTCAGAAACTCGACAGTCTTTCCAGGTAAGCATTAGGTTACAAAGCATGTTTTCCTGTGGAAGCCACAACGGTTTTATTAGTACTATAAATGCTGTTTTATCTTTCCAACTGCTATTTTTATGTTTCCATTTTTATTCTACGGTGCTCAGTTTAGGACAAGCATTTGCTCGGAGGAGGAATGTTTGCAGTTGCTGCTCCCCCACCCCGCGCCACGGCTGTCGGAGGTTTGCAGCGCAGCACCATGTGACGGGATCAGCATGCCAACAACAAAACCCAGCTCCACATCAGCTGCGGGACTGGGATGGAAACCCCTGGTGTTTCCATATTCCCAGCTAGCGAAGCCAGCGTTTGCATGCTGAGAGTACTCAGCGCTCGAACATCCTCCGAGAGGGTAGACTGTCCTGCAAGACAGGGCCGGGAAAAAACAGAGCCCAGCAGAAACGACGGATGTGACAGAACCAAACCGGGAGCACTAATGAAATGAGCCCAGCATTACGCTAGCTGGCCTGATGGTTCCTCTGCTTTATTTAACTGTCTTTGCCATCCACTTTCAAAGCAAGCTAAAGGAAGAGGCAGGCTTCTTTGTTAGCGTACCAGCATAGCGTGGGACGTCAGGAGCGTGGGCACGCGGCGTTGGCTGATCTGTGTACAGCTACTGGAGAGGGCACCAAAGCCAGCACCCCCTTTCCCAAAACTCTGCGTTACTGTCAATCTCTCCCGGTTCCTTCGACGCCAGGTTTAAAACTGTAAGAATTTGATTTAACAGAATGAACTGCAGTGCTGTGGTGTGCTGCACAAAGAGTCAAGGAGATCCTATATCAACGCTATGCATTACCACCGAAACACTGCCCCAGGAAATTTAAGTATAAGCAGGCAGAATGTTGTTCTAATTGTTATGTTAGTACCTTCTGCAGCAAATTAATGCATGAAACATTTTCATTTCGGTACATAAGTTTGTGTGTGTCTGAGTTAAACATTTATGTTAATGGACCTTCTGGCAGATCTGTAATGTTTCAAATACTCTTGTAGAACAGCTTTTTCTAAATACATCATTTAGCAGTTCTTTCCCCATTTTCTACCTGATCTGGGGGCATGCAGGAAGGGAAACAATTTCACAGTTTTAAAAACCTCCTGCTTGAGTAACTACAAAACTCCGCCACGTTCTGGCAAGGTAGCAATTAAGCCTGCATCGCCACTAGCAATGTAAACTGTATTAAAAAAAAAAAAAAATTAAATAAAAGGCACACTAATAGCCAGCATATGCTGCGATCATAACACCCTGCATCAGCATGCTGCGCTCCCCAGCCACGGCGTGCAGGCTGCGCCCCGCTCCCCGCACCCAGTCCCGCTCCCTGCACCCAGTCCTGCTCCCCACGGACCATACCAGCCCCGAGCATCCTGCTGGGCTGTGGTGGGTGGCCGGTGCGCAGTGCCTGGGTGCCCACCCACGTGCATGGCGGACCTCTGCCCAGCGCTGCCCACTCCCCGTAGCACAGCTCCTGGATGCTGTTACCATGCCGGCTGCCCTAGAAACCCTCCGTTGATCTCCATCCTATAAATCTGACAGGAGGACATGCACGCGGCGTTGGGATGGCTGCCAGGATCCTGGAGCGTGCCAGGATGCAGCGCTGCGGGGCATGGACCAGGGAAGGTGCCCTCCACCCCTGCGGGTGCCCATCAGGCTGGGGGTGATGGGCATTTCTGGCTGGCGGGGGCACATGCAGGGCTCGGGAGAGGTGAGGGCTGGCCCCAAACTCTCCCCCAGCCCATGCCCGGACCCCTCAAAAGCACGAGCAGGTCTCAGGCCATCCCCGACGCCTGGGGCTGCCTGCGGCCCTGGTCCCACATGTCTGCTCGCTGCTTGTGTCCCCTAAATTGCTATTTCTCCATCTCTGGCCACCTTGGTGCTCGGGCAGCTGCCAAGCTCTGCCATGTCGCTCTCCATTTATGGACTCCCAGTTCCCTTGATCTGCGTAATTAGGGTTTATGTGTTAATTGGAGTAAATACAAAGATGGGAGTCACAGACATAAATTTCCAAGTGCAGTTGAGGAAGATGCCTTAGCAGACCACTGCTGGGCCAGTGCTGTTGCTGCACGGCCATGCACCACGGCTTGGGGGCACAAGGAGGAGCAGGCAGGTGAGTGCCGCCGCAGCGGGCCTGCCCCAGCCCGGGGCGCTCTCCTGACCCCAATTCCCACGTTTCTGGGCCCCGTGGGCTGGGATGGTGAAGGCTGCCTTGGGAGGTAGACACCCGGCGCCACGCAGAAGTGCAAGAGCAGAGCCTGCTCGGCCGTGAATTAATGTTGCTGAAAGTACCTGGAACGAGACCAGGTTTTACGGCCGCAGCAGCCGCAGGCAGGTCCCAGGGAAGGGGCATACAAGGAAAGGTCACTGCAAAAGGCCGAGCGCTGGATTGAAGCTGGGGTGCACCGGAGCCGTCCCTGCTGCCTTCCCAGCTCCGCTGGGTCTGGGAGCCGGCTGTGCGCTCCAGCGGGAAGGGACCCACTCGGGGTGCCCCGTCCCGGCGCGCACAGAGCCGGAGGAGGACGCGTCTGGTGTGCCAACCAACAGCTGCTACACCGAGGGCAGCCAGAGCCAAGGCATGGAACCTCCTCCCGATTCACATCCCGCTATCTCTCTGAAAGCAATACCTGTAAAAAATGTAACTTCTCTGACAGAAGCGCTATTATTCTTGAAATATGTGACTAAATATTACACAGTAAAAGCATTTTCCCTCTTGAATTAATTACATTTCACTCCCCCCCCCTTCATACATAAAGGCTTTCACTGTCCAGTGAAGGAGGCCCTCCTCTCCTGAGCAGATATGGAATTTGGCAAGCCTCATTTATCCTGAAATTTATAATTCAACAGATGCTTTTGCTAACACTTCGTGATAACGTTGCAGCAGAAATACAAGTCTTAATTCCTGGGCACGGGAGGCTGAATGCGAATGTAAGTATTACCATTATTTTTTTTAATCCCACTTTTAAATATTGCGCTCTGCATGGCTTCCAAATCAGTTTAAACTTTCCTGGAAACTTTTATAATAAACAGTCCTGCTACATAATTTGATGTTTTTAAATGAAAGCATCCAAGCTAATCTATACAAATTAACAGATGTCCTCCTGAAACAGTTAGAAACAAAGAAATGCAGATGCGAACATCATCAGCATCCAAATGAGCTTATTGTAGGACCCTTTAAGGCACATCTGAGCATAGCTCCAGCCTGTAGTCTACCTTTCAACTTGCAAATGACAGTGTCACCAAACACTGTCCTTCCATCAATCAAGCTGGGTCATGAATATACAAAAGGCAGCAGAGAAGCTGGCTACCTCCTGCAGTTCAACTTGGCCTAATTATCTGGGCCTTTCTTTTTGTTCCGTCTGAAGGGTATACACCCAGTCAGCTGCTGGGCAGCCCCAGGCCTCATCACGGGAGGTTACGCACACTGACCCTCCTGCGGACAGCCAGTGCAAGTTAAATGTGAGCACCAAATGTCATCTTTCTTATTCATCATTATAAAACTTCCCTCCCCTTTCAAAATACCAATCTGCTGCCATTTTCAGACCCTCCCCCGCACCCCTCCAAGCTGTCATTTCGCAGCGCTCGCTGCCAGTCGAGTGAATTAGCATCCTAACTGATGTGCTGTTATTCTCCCATGCATCCCTTGGATGCGTTAACTAATGACCTCCCCCCAGAAAATCCAGCCGGTCGCCAGCGCCTCCTCGCCCGTTGTGCAGCTCCGGCTGGCTCCTTCCGCAACGCGGGAACCGCCGAGCCGACGGCCGCCCGTAGGAAAAGGCCTTTTCCCGGCGAGAGCGGCTCCTCGTGTCTCACCCGGAGCAAATCGGTGCTAACGCGCTGCTGTCATGTGCCACCGGCAGCGACAGGAGCCTGAGTGCTCCCAGGCCACCGAGTCCCTGAGCAACATCACCACAGCGCCCATGCCAGCACCGGGACCCTTCCTCCCACGGCGAGGACCCGCTCGCGGCAGAGCCATGTGCAGCGCTGGCTGGAGGCTTTTCTCTGGGAGGGAACAAAAGCACAGCCAGGCTGCTGCCCTGGCCAGGCTGCCCTGCAGCCCTCCCCACACCGCTGGCACTGCTGCCAGGCCGGGGGGACGGTGCTCACGGGGTGAGGAGACCCCGAGAGCAGCCCGGGCGCGCCGGCGCACAGCCCCACCTTTGTGCACATAACCCTGACTGCGACTTGGAGGGCTGCAGCGAGCCAGAGCAGATGGTGCTCCGGACCCCGGGATGCTGCGGGAGGTGCCAAGGCCCCGCTGCGGGCTGAGGAGGACGCTGCCCGGCCTGCGTGGCAGCTCTCCCTCACAAACACCCCCCCTGAGCTCCGCGAAAGAGACCCCGGGCCTGAGGCACAGACCTCGCCATGCCCCATGGCCAGGGCTTTGACTTTCAACACTTCAGCTTTGTAACAGCTTCAACTCTTCAGCAATTTACTCCTGCCATTTACACTTCTTCCAAAAGATTTTGTATCATTTGCTGCAAACAAACAAGCAGAAGCCCTCTTGCCTGTCCCCGGTTATAAACCACATCCAGCGAGCGCAGTCCCCCAGCTACGGGTGTCGTCCCCATGACGAGGGGAGAGACTGACCCACGGGGCAGGAGCGTCCATAGACTGTGCTGCCCCTGCACTTGAAGGAGGCTTTTGCCCAGACGTGGGGGTCACTGTAACAGAGAGGGGACTGTCCCCAGAGAGGCACAGGAGGAGGAGCAGGGTCTCCAGAAGCAAAGGGCCAGATCAGCATTTCCTCATGCCAACATGAGGCCACGGCAGGGCCATGCCCGCGGGCCGGTTTGCACGCCTGCTCCAGGCGCTCTGCCATGCCGGTGACCACGCACAGCCCCGGCCCCGCTGCCACCCCCATGTCCTGGCAAGGGGAGGTCGGGCGAGCTCCCCTCGCCCAGCGCGGCGTGCCGGCCGGCCTGTGCCCCTCCACCCCCTGCGCCAGGAAGGGGCTCTCAGATGTAAAAAGACTTTTAAAACTGAAAGGCAATTCATGTAAGTGAAATACTTCAAGGACTGAAATTCCCTGTAGGACCCCAGAAACTCTAGAAACACCGAGCAGGGAAGAAATCTTCAAATCCCTCTTTTAGAATTGAAATCACTTTATAGACTACCAGAGCTCAAATAAATGTGGGAGGAATTTTAATGACTGCAGGTATTTCCTGCCTATACATGATTGTCACCCGGTGAGAGGATTGATCTTGGGGGTGGGAACACCCAGGGTCGGCTCAGCAAAAGCCTCTCGCCCTCCCTCCAGCCACGGGGCCCCCAACCTCGGCCGACCCCGGCAAGCCCCGCTGTGCTCCGGGCACAGACAACGTCAGCCCTGCGGTGGCCGTCAGGACCAGCCCTTGCTATGAACACATGCAAACACCTGCAAAAGCGTCTTGGCCGCAGATGTGAGCCGTGACCCTGCGCCATCTCCCTCCTCTGTCCAGGCACCAGTCGGCACTGGGCGTTCCCACAAACCCCTCTTTGGAGCTGTCCATAGAGCGGCGGGGAGTTAGGGAAAAGTTAATCCTGGAAATGACCTTAGAAGGAAACTGTAGCACAGATAATTTATCGCATAGAAATGAAAGCAAAAATAAAATCTGCATCCCTGATTTCTTTTTCCTTTCAAAGCTTGGTATCTGATTTTGCAAACTGTATTATATATGTTTACATTTCTATAAAAGCAAGTGCTCCTTGGAGGAGCAGCTTAGGTAATTCACATTTGCATCATGTGTAGCTATGATAAATAATAAATATGTAGCTGATAAATGGTACTGTGCAACTGGAAGACCTATTTTTTATTGAATGGCTGACTAAATACTCATGTAAAAGTCATAACTTGATGCTTCTTTTACCCTGGGGCTGCAGTAATTTATTGTCGTAATTTATACACGCCGCCTTGGTGAGGGGACAGTTTTAGAATAGCCCAGGGAGCGTCCCGTCCCACCGCCTCCTCCCTTTGGGTGCATGGGGTGGGGGGTCCCAGGGGAGGTGCGATGAGCAGAGAGGTGTGATGGGTCAAACCCTGGTGTTTGGGGTGAAATGGTGCTGTGAGAGCAGGGAAAAGGCGAGCACAGAGTCAGCCCCTGGCACCACGTGGAGCTGCGGTGCGTGGCACGCGGTGCACGGCACGCGGTCACGGCACGCAGTCGTGGCAGAGCAGGGGGACCGTCCTCCCCAGGACCCCGGCGCGGGGTGATGCGCCGGAGGGGACCTCGGCTGCTCTGGCACCGCCAAGTCCGCACGGTGCTCTCGCTCCACCAGCACACGCTTCAGAGCCACCCGTGCAGAGGCACCCGCGTGCAGAGGCACCCGCGCACCGCAGCGCCTGCTCGCCGCGCGCCCAGGTGGAAGCAGGAGTCTGTCCTCACCTCCGCCCATGTCCCGTTCCTGGGGATAATGAATCTCCATCCGAGGGCTGGACCCTTCTCACGGGGATGTGATTTTAACCCCGTTCGGATCAGGAAATCTCTGCCCTGCCCACCCCGCGCTGACTTCATGAAACTGCTCTGGGGAATTCACCGACAGCCTAAAATCTGCAACTCTAGCAGGAAAACGGAGGTTCATAAAGTGAAGACCTGCCGTCCAGCCTGTGAGACAGAGACAATAAATCCTGCCATGTGCAACGGCTGAAACTTTGCTTTAAAAAATGCACATAGGACAAAACCATCCCTCCCCAAACACAAGTGGGCCCCATCACCGCCAACGACCACCAGGATTAATTGGAGAAGGAATTTAAGAAACATATTCCAGGCAATATTCTGCCTTCGATAATTTAGAGGCAGCCATGATAACCACTATTTGTACATGACAGTCATATGAAATAATAAACCTTGCTAGCTATAAACATTACCAAATTCTGACACTATTGATTTATTATGTCTAACAGTGACATCAAACCGAACAACTGACAGAAACAATGTTACAGCTTTAAGAGCAGTTTGTCAACGATTAATTCTGCCAAACGGGGTTTAGTTTTATGCTGGGACTGCTTGTCTAGCAGTTGTCAATCCAAGCAAAAATTACTACTGCCACACGTCTGCTCACGCCAGCCCGAGGCGCCGCTCCGCTAGCCCTCATTACCCCTATCACTGCAAATACAGATGCAAGGCCAGTCCCTATTTAATATGCGTGTTAATTATGCAAATTATTAATTGGGCTGGTGCTTGAGGACTTGTGTTTATGCCCAGATTAGAGTCAATAACTGTATCACACAGCATTTTAAGCCTGACCTGTGACAGAAATAAAGCTGTGCTGAAAGCGACATTTTCTCCTGCCTGCGCAGCGCTGCGGCTCCTTGCCGTGCCGGCTGCGGCGGCTGCAGCGGCTCCGCCGGGCTCCGCGCACCGCGAGAGTACGAGGATCGCTCCCGCTGGCACTGCGAGGCTGCGCGGCACCTGCCCGGCACAGGGGGCTGGTTTGCTCCCAAACGTACCCTCGTCGTCACTCCCGGCTTTTTCCAGGTGCTTTCGCAGCCATTTTCTCTTCCAGCAGGAATGTGGGTTTGCACTATTTATATTACACTGTCAATAAAAAGTGTATGACATGATATTATACGCTGTAAATTTGTTTGTTTTTTTTTTTTTTAAATCAAATACATTTAAAGGCGCAAAGATAGAGGGTGAAGCTATGAGGCTTTTCCAATTAAAATTTACAGCAGACAATGTTGTAAATTTTATACAGTTGTAATGCTTGCTGCAGTTGTGCTGAAATGGGAACTATTGATCAGCCTGATTTCCCAGGGTACACGGGGGGGGGAAACAAGGTATTGCACAAGCAGAAACAAAACTTTCATTTGTAAAGCCTTCTATTATACTTTACTGCCCTCATTTGGTTCCAGATGCATCTCTCTTAGCAGAAGAAATAAGGTCAGAGCCTCTTCCCCAAAGGAAAATGGAGCAGAGGAGTTGGACGGGGAGCTCCGTGTCTCTGCACTGCACCCTGCCTTTGCTGGCTCGCCCAGCGCAGGTGTCGGTGCAGAGGGCTGGCGCTGCCGGGGCCGCGGTGCAGCACGGGCACCCGGCACGGCGCAGCCGGCAGGGCGCGGGGGGCTCGCCGGAGCCCCAGGACCTGCACCCAGGGGTGCCTGGGCGGCCCCTGAACGTGACAGAAGGTCTGCGGGCACTGGAAAATCAGTTTGGGAGCAGCGAGACCACGTCTCTAGCAAGGATAAGATTTACAAATGCATCCAGCCTGATTTACTAAGTGGAACTTAGAAGATGGTCCATTAAAAACAAAAGGGGGAAGGCACAGGGACGTGGCCAGGAAGAGGCAGCACCAGCCAGCAGCGCTGAGGCGCTCGCTCGGTCGTGTGCCGCGTACCAGGCGCTCAGTTACGCCACCGACACACGCGCAGGCCGCGACTGCTTTTCCTCACAACAAAAACCAGAGAAGAACCACGTCATGCAATATTTTATGCAAGTCGCTGGCAATACCGCAAGGGGCTGGCATAAGGGCGCGGATCTGACGGGTGCAGTGTCGCACGGCGCCGCAGGAGGTGATGACGGCAGTCCCAGCCGCATGTGGCCACCAAAGGCCTCCTGGAGCTGTTGGGAGGGGGTGACCCGGCCGAGTGGCAAGAGGCTGGAGCACCTCCTGATGGGCCAGGGAAGAGCCCGTGAGCCGCCGGCGCCTGCTCCGCTCTGCCCGACGCGCTGGGGCACTTGTGAGGGAGCACGAGGTGGGCACAGCAAAATTGCCAGGGCTGGGGAAAAGCCCTGCGCGGAGCCGGGAGGGAGCCTGGGCTGGTGTCGGGGCGACTTGTGGGGCCACAGGGCACCTCCCCGTTGTGCCCCGGCCTTCACCGCAGAGCCGGCACTGCCCAGCGGCACAGCCACCACGCCGGCACTGCCAGCTTTCTGCCCTTCTCCCTCGGCTTGCAGTGTGGTGCAGATCAGATACGCTCTCTTCTCTATGGAGAAGATAACAGTTTTTAATGGAAAGCCTGGCACAAACGGAGCTGCCGCCCGTCCAACAGCTCTGTTAGTCGACGCTAAGAGCATTTACATATGAATTATGGCCACCTTCAGACTCAAATATCATGTTCTCTTTCATTTACACATTTTCTGCAGTTCTCCCTTCGTTGCAGCCCAACGACTGTGCCAGGCCCTGGGTGCTGATGTTTCTAGGAACACCCGTGCCGGCTGCCATGCAGCGAAGCTCCTCACCTGGGTCCCCCCAGCAGCCCCCAGCCCGTGCAGCTGAGCACCTCTCCCCCGGGCAGGGCACCCACCGCCGGGTGCTCGGGGACCGAAACCCCGGCACCCCGCTCAGCTGCGCCGGGAGGAGACCGTGTCCCTGCGAGCGACCAGCTTTGAAAGGTGCCGCCCGGCACCGCCCGGTGAGCTACAACCTGCAATGTCACCTGCCTGAACTAAAGTGAATTTAGAATACAAACGACAAAGCCAGTGCTAAGCTAAAAGGAGAAAAAAACAGACAATGGATGATCCCAATAATGGGAAAAGATAACAAAGCCCCTGGATCCTAGCATCTGGCACTAAATGCACTTTTCTGTAAACTGAATGGCGGCTTCCAAACTGCGCCAAGCATCACTCCTTTGCCAAGGCAGTAAACAGCTTTTATCAGCAATAATGATGGCATAATCCCAGCTAAAAAGGAAAGTAACATATGGCAGCAGCCCTACAAACACCATCCCAACAAAGTAGGGGGCATTTTTATTACAGCGTCCACTTGCAGAAAACCTGCCAGACTACTTCTCTCTTTTCTCCTCTCTTTTTTTACAGGTTATCATCTTCGCTGTTTGAGCTGAATGTGGCATTTGGGAGTTTTAAACTAATGAGTTCATTTTTCTAGGGGGGGGGGAAAAAAAAAAAGAGGAAGATAGGATACCCAGAACTGACAGATGACAACGAACACAAACAGTCTTGTGAAATGAACATATATGCTTAACACAGTGCCGGGGAAAAATAAATGCTGCAAAGGTGCCACATTATTTCAAATATTATTATACAGTTTAGTCTTAGGTGCAATGCTGTGTTTGGAAAACAAATATGTGGGAAGCAATAATTCAGGCCTTAAACAATTTTTTTCTCTAACGATGCAATATGTTATATAGGAGCAGTGCTAATAGGTCAGGTGTAAATCAGTGCAAATTTTGTTTACAAGCTGATTTCAAAAACAAAATTAATCTAACATTATTAACCTTTTTTAATGGCTGGCATCCTCATTTATATTTGTGGATCTAATATTCACAAAACTGATTTTAAGCCCAACCGAATATTTATCAAAACCAGCATGAGACGCAACGCCGGTGTGAAACACATTGGGGTGGACTAAAGGAGAGTTTGCCGTCACACTGTCTTGCTTTTAATTGATGAAAGAGCAGCTCACTTTTCCCCATCTTTTATGATTTGCTGAGATACCGTCTCCAAATAAAGAAGAGATTCCAATCTCACTTTGGCTCTGCAATCTCATCATGCAATTATTTGAAAACATTACGATTCACTAATTATCATGCTAATTATTTTGCCCTATACACTTGCCATCATGTTGTACAATTAAACACAGAGCCCAAACCTTTGTTTACGCCATGCAAATGCGTGTGCTGATTGGGGAACGAGGTGGAAAAGTGGAGGAATGCACTAATATTTTTTTGACATCTTTACCTATAAATATTTTTTCAGACTGAAAAATGTATCTAATAGCTCCACTCACTGATGTGCACTGCAGTTTACCACAGTGTCTATATTTCTGTTGTCAGTTTTACAGTATCTCCCTTCATTAAACCTATCAAGTTTTCCTTTTGATCATGCAACCAAGGCCAGAAGACAGATATCTTCCTGGAACAGAGCAGTCTGCCAAGTCTTTCACAAGACCAGCTTTAACCTCCCTATTGATTTTCTCAACACTGCAGCCATTCATTGTTTGTGACATTTGGCTGTCGGCTCTTTAACACCCTTCAACCAAATCAATTTCATATTTTTGTCAATGCCCTGCTAGAGGATGAGCAAAATGGGAAGAGACTTAGCATGATTTAGAATGTTGATTTTCTAGAGCGGTTTTACCTGTAGTTTTTACAAGCCTTATAAAGTTAATTCAACATGTTTATTTAAGCATACGTAATAAATCGGGGGAGAAGCACTACCCGAGTTGTTTCAAACTCCCCAAATCTAATTCATGAAGGAAACTAAATTATTATATCAATGTCAGTAAAAATAAATGTGCGGCAATCCTGTTCCCTCCAAAACCAAAATACAAATTAGGCAGGCCCCTGCCCAGCCCCTGCCTGCCGTGCCAAGGCTGTGTGTCAGCACCGGGGGGCTCCTCCACCGCTGCCCCTCCACCTGACCAGGGGTAGCGAGACTGGGCCCTAAAAGAGAAATAATTGTGCTTCCGAGCAATGGACGTTAGGAAACAGCGCTTGCAGAGCCGGACAGCGAACCGTGGACCTCGCAGGAGGGCGCAGGGGAGACTGGAGCCGGATCCTGGAGGACAGGGAGGCCCAGGCGGCTCTGCCTGGACTCAGCCTCCAGCCGAGACCCTCGTACAGCGGTCGTACCTGCTAGCGCACGATTTCAGGGATGCCGTTTCCCCATCACCGCGGGCAGCCCCGCTGCTATGAGCTGCTCCAAGCGCTGCCGGTGGGAACAGGGAGCTGTCACCCCAGGAAAGCAAGCAAGGATCCCGGCCGTCGCCGAGCCCTAAGCGTCCCACGACCCTCCACGCCAAACCCAGCAGACTGGTAAAACACAACCACAACCACAACCCAACCCAAAACACACCGCAGGGTGCGATGTGTCCCTCACCCGACGGCCGTGGGAAGGAGAGTCAGCTGAATGCCTGGCACGGGACTGCCGGGTCCAGCCCCAGCCCCACTCTGACCCTCACGCAGACCCCAGGGATGCGTTTTGGGGCTGAAAACTCTCATGGCCAGCCTGGGCTTTCTGCGCCCTCCTGTGCCCCGCTGCGCGCCCATCTCTCCGGCTGGTGCAGAGATGTGCCGACGGACCTGGGCACGCATATCACCATTGCCGAGCCCGGCATGCCCTCCCCGAAGTGTGCACAGCCTCCAAGTGGCAGATACGGTAGCGGGAATCATTTTTACACAACATACTCATCTGATAGACCAGCGCACTAAAACGTGGATTAACAGCCTGGCAGCTTGAACAGCTTATTTGGAGTCAGTAGGCACTGTGGTGTAAATATGTATTTAGGGCATTTCTAGGATGCATGTTAAAGACGCGGTGGATTATACCCATGCCTCCCTGCACACCTGGATTTATGCTGTGTTTGTTAGAAGGCCTATAGATACCCTAGCCTTGGTAAATATTGTTATGGAAGCAGTTACTGCCTGTAATGATCTAGTCTGATCTTTTGTGTTTGTCTACACATCCCCTCACGCTTCTGGCTTAATCTCCTACCCTCAGGGGGCACGTCCAAACACAGGACAAAAATGCATTTGCTGAGCAGGACGAGGGACTCGGCTCGTGTCCTACCCTGCCGCAGAGGTTACCTTCCCGCGCGCAGCCCCCCGGCTCCTGGGGAGCAGGGACTGTCCTTCGCATCCTTCCCCTCTATTTTTAACTGCTGATAAATTGGAGAGACTCCTGGTTAAACCGTGTTGGTTTCAAGGACATGGAGGACGGTGATGGCAGCAGTTGACACTTCATTACATCAGAGATGTGAGCGGGAGGGGGACCCCCTGTCCCCCCGAGGTGGCCGGGGCTGAAGCCGGGGGCTGCTCTCATCCTGCCCATGTCCCTCGGGGCTCCCAGCCCCATGGCGCTGCGGAATGCACCCCCGAGCACAGCCCATGTGGGGCTGGAGACCCCCCCATCTTCGTGGACAGGGGACGGCTCCGGCGGGGCTCCCCTGAATCCCTCTGGCTGCGAGAACCCCCGCCCCGGGCAGGGGCTGCGGCGCTGCCAGCATCACGCCCGGCCCTGCTGTGGGAAAAGGCCTGATGAGAAATGAATTTGAAAAACCAATTGTAAAAAAAATAGTTTTTAAGTCTCTCAGCCTTGCCCCTGGGGAAGGAGGACATGGTATGTTTAAAATACTGTGCTTAAAATAAAAAATATTCTCCATGCTGGCAACCTATTTTGCTGGGTTCCTGATATTGCTGTTTCCAAGGCCACGCGTACACCAGGCCCCCTCCTCCCCAGGGACGCTGCAGGACAGCTAGAGCCAAGGTTAAAAATAAAGCTTCCAGGATGGTTTCCCAGCCTGGTGTCCTTCAAATGCAGACTACGCCCAAACCAGTCCTCCGCTAAACCTCAGCTGATGGAGGATGGATGGGATGGGATGGGATGGGATGGGATGGAATGGGATGGCATGGCATGGCATGGCATGGCATGGCATGGCATGGCATGGCATGGCATGGCATGGCATGGCATGGGACGGGACGGGACGGGACAGGACAGACAGGTGGAGTCCCATACGCTGTGCCCGGAGCAGGGAGCTGGAGCACGGTGGCCACGGGACCCTCAGACCAGCTGCTGCTCCAGGGCACCCCAACTTCTCTCCCCTGCAGCTGAAGCAAGAATCTGGTGGGAAGAGAGTGCGGCAGCTTCTGCAAATGTCACCCCACTTCACCCCGTCAGCCCTCCCTGAACAAAGGTGTCTGCTCCCGGGCCACCCGCTCGATGAAAGGTGCAAAGCCCATGAACCGTTCCAGCACACCAAGAGGGATGTCAGCACCAGAGACTGTGTCTGCGGCAGGGGAAGGCACCCCTCGACCACCCGCGGCTGGGGAGGGGTCCCAGGCTGGGGTGGCAGGGCACGGTAGCATCCACCCTGCCCCGGCCCCCCCGAGCCGCCCTCCCTCCCCAGCAGTGCCTGGGGCCAGGGCTGCTCACAGCGAATACAGGCAGGATCTATCTGTCCAGCGAAAAGCCATTTCTCTCATAATTCTGCATGTGTCACGTATGATCTCGACTCGCTCATTTGCCAGAAGCCTGCCCTAAAGCCTCACCTGGCTTCCCAAATACCGTGAAATGGCTGTGGACGGCTGGGTGCCTCTCCTCTGCTGCGGGGGGCTCCTGGAGGACGGCCGAGCCCGGAGTCTTCCATCTAACCTGCCCAATGGATTCTGAGACGTTCCCCCCGTTCCAGGAGGAACCCTGAGCACGCACCTTCCCAAGGCCCTTCCAGGCTTTTTAACCTGAGCCCTGCCACATTTTGTGAGTCTGTTTTCCCACCATTTCCCATTGCCACACGACAAACCTATGTGATAGTCCAGGAGAGAAACTCTGCGTGATTTAACAACAAAAAACACGAAAAGCTAATGGGATGAGTCCTCAGCTGGTGTAAATGATAGTTGCTCCACCGAAGCCATTAGCCATTTGCACCCGATGAGGATCTGCCCCAAGGTTTGGAGGTGGCCACAAAACCAAGAACTCTCTCGGCTGCGGGTTTTCAGCACGCCCCAGCTGGGACCTCGGTGCAGCAGCACAAGCCCTTGTTGTTGTTTTGATCAGAGCTGCCTTTCAGGATCACGATGCACCCGGACTTTGTTTTATTAAATAAGCGGTTTTCAAAATGAAAGCAAGAACCTGTCCAGTCTCAAGCGGAAAAAATGCAAGGATCAAATTATGAGCAGAAGAGGGGCTGTGCAGGAGGAGCGTTCCCTGTTCCCATCCACCCTGACACCCTTACCACCCGTGTGCCAGACGCCCCAGGTTTCTGGCGCTGATAAGGCGAGCAGGCGAGCTCTCTCTGCGGCTGTATCTGGCAGGGCCAGGGCTGCATCCGAGTGGGAGGAGGGCTGCGGCTGCCTGCCCCCGACGGGCACCTGGACCCCAGGAGGCAGCACGCTCCCGCACCCCCCGCACCCCTCCCCGGGCTCTTGGCACCCGCTGGCACCCAGCGATAAAGCAGCGGGACCGGTGCCGGAGTCACTCCCACCCACCCTCCCCTGCGTTGAAAATAGCCGTCGGTATCTGCCGGAGCGCCCTGGCCCGGCTGGCCGGGCCGTGGAGCCAGACGGCCCTTGTCAAACAGGCCTCCGGGCAGGAGACCCGGCTGCTCCGGCACCGGGATCAAGGAGCTCCCAAAATACCAGAAATACGATTCAAAGCATTTTTCATGCCCAACGGAGCGGCAAAAGAGCAGCCTGAAAACTGTATTTTAATATATTTACTACCTTTTTTACTTTTCTAGCACCAGATAGGAAGATGCGAGAATTTCTTGCTTGCAAGAGCCCCAGAATATTCCGTTATTCCCGTTATTTTGCTGTGGGATTTTTCCCACCGTGCCCCAATATCCTCATATTTTCAGCTGCAGCTTGTTTGCTTTGATGATGCCTTAACCTAGAAATAGTCTGCAGTTGTTTACCCACTGGTAGAGCTTCAAATATTATATTCTCACATTTTTAAATCAGTGCAGACACCTGAGACAAAAAGTGTCCCAAAAGCTGCCTACAAGAGCTACATGCTGGTCACTCTTTCTTGTCAAGGTTGATTTATTGCCTCCTTGCTGTTCAATTTCACATTTTGTCCTCATCATATCCGTGGCTCATGATCATTCTAGGCTGACCCTTGTAGGGCAGGCAGGGAATATTGATAAAACAATTATCTGTTAGCCGTTCATTTGATTTTCCATTTCAATTACGGATTGCACGAGGCAAAAGGAAAAAGATTGCATCATTGATTTTTCTACCTTACAACAGTAAAGAGTTGCTTTGATGGTTATAAAATGAATGCAACTCAACCATGCTTTTAAAGGTCATATTTTTTGTTTTACTATATTTCTTAAAAGCCTTAATATATGCAACTGTACAGGGGGGAGAAGCCTGCGTCGTCAGATCAGATAACTAGATACAAGGCACGCATATGTCAGAGAAACACAGGTGAAAAAAACCTTGCCCTAATGTATTTACAATAAATCTGATCTCCCCCAGCAAACTCCTCGGAATCATTCTGCAGCCGCGGCGTGGCTCTGGAGTCAAACGCCTGCCTGCAAATGCCTCTCCTCGCATGTAGCTAAGGAGAATTTAACAAGCCGTTCCTGGAAAAGTGGCCTCCTGCCTGACGGAGAGCGCCATGCTCCGTCTCCCGGCTCCGCGGCATTACTGCACATTAAGAGTTTGTTCGGTTCACGCGATATGCAGAGAGCGGCTGCAAAAAGAGACGTATTATCCCTGCTAAACAGAACTATGTTAAAACTTCACCTATCTGAAGGGATGATAATGTGCTCTTGCCAGGCAGTGATCCGGGACGGTCACACTGGCGCGGGAGCGGTGCTGAGCCCACGGCACTCCATCACGGTTCAGCGCCCGGTGCAGCTCCGGGGGATTTTCACATGGCCGACCCTCGGAGAAGTTCAGCCTTTGATCAAGGTTTAGCATGCCTGGAGTGGCCGTGGCGCAGGAAAGGGCTTCCATTTTCTGTGTCATAGGGTGCCAATGTTGATCTCCTTAAAGCCCTAGAGTTTTCTTCCAAGACTGGATTACGCTCAGCAATTAAGGTAATGAACTGGCTGAGGTAACAAAGCATAATGATCTCTTTTGTCCTCTGAATGCTTATGAACTCCGTTCATTCACAATAGTCTGGAATGCAAAGCTTTCTCCAACACTGCGCGGCTTAAAACTGTGTAAAAATGATTACTTCCATTATGCCTTCATGGTTTGACATTTTTAATTTAAACACCTGTAATATTTAAGCATACTTCTCAGAACCAAAATACCCGCTCTCGAAGAATGCTAGCTTACATTCTTGTAATATTTTGACATCTTATGAGTATTATTTTAATGCCTGAAAAGATAATGTGATGAATCCATTGCAAATATATCAAAATATGTGTATAGGGGACTGTTTCTCGCTTTTTGTTTCAAAACAATGGATTTTTCAAAATAAGGCACAACAGCTGAGAGAGCAGTAATATTTTCAGAAGGCAGTGTATTGTGTCAATAACGGAAACAGCCGAACCACATTGTCTCTGCATATGTGCAGGCAAACGCAACAGAACTTTTGCTTCAAATCCAGCCCTTTTATGCCGTATTAAATAAGGACTGCACGCTGCAATCCTTTCCAGGCGCAGGGTATTCTGATGCAGCTATTTCACTTTTTTAAAGCGTTTACTTAAGGTTTTATTTATTTATTTTGAAACATCTGGCTACTACTTTTACATTTTTTTCAAATTTTTTGCATGATATAAACCTTCTGCACTGCAGAATCCGCTGCACTCTGATCTTTCATCTTAACACATTTCCAGCCCCAAATTTCACTTCAATCTCACCTCATCTCTCCATACTACATTAACCCCTGGCAATTGCCTTCCAAATGACCCCATTAAGCTGTAATTGCCTCAGCAGGCCTGCACTTTCGCTTGTAATTCTGTACCTCTCATCTCCCAGACGTTCTCTCAGCATCATTTCGTGTTCTGGCTCCCTTCACTGAGCTCAGCTTATGACCTCGCTGCACCATGGCCGAAATGACTACTAAAAGCATAACAGAGACGGAATTCCATTACTTATTTTTAAAAGTTCTCTGGTGCCCTAATGTAATATTCTTTGGGGAGTGTTGTCAAGGATACCAAGCACCAGCCATTAAAACCTTTTGTTTCCCAAGGCATTCCATCTTTTATTAATAAATAAAGATAAAGAGAAGCTCATCCACCCTCCAGAAAGTCGGCGTGTGCTTGCAATGGTCTGCTACAACTTCAAGCCTTATTCCGCCCCTCGTACGCGGGGAACGGCCGCGGTCGTTACGCCCAGGAGCAGGGAGCGGCAGGCTGGCAGCAGCGGCGCGCTCTGCCCGGCACAAGCGCTGCCGCGCGCAGATAAATTAAAACCGTTCTGCAGATAATTTTGCAGGAGCAACTCTGCACAGTAATGCCTGCCTTTAGCATATGCTGCCTTCGCACCTGTAATGAAAATTAAAGCTGACGTCCGAGCGGCCTTACGTGTGGACACAGCGCAGGGGAGGAGGAAAAACTAAAACTATCATATCCCACTGTCAGGGCTAACAGTCTATCAAGGATAATGGGAATGCCCAACGGGGGCAAACAAAACAGCATGGAAAAGGCTGGCTAATCCTGTAACCGGGTTTGTGGCTCAAATGTGTTAAGGAGGAACCTCCTGCTCACGGCTGTTGTGAGACGGCCAGGAGACATATATTTCAGATTGAAAATTAATTGGTGCTGGATCCAAGCAAGCCTTTGTAGCAAGCAGTAACCTTTTCATTTTATGGTCATGACACTGAAATATTAAGAGCCCTCTTCTCCCATAAACTATATAAACAGAGGCACTCTGAAAAATGGAGGTAGTTTTTTTCTGTGGCAGAGAAGGAGTTTTACTCTTAATTCATAATAAAACTTAGCGCCAAGGCTGAGCGTGGCGGTAGGTTCACGCTCAAAGGGCGCCGGTGCAGGTGGGGGCCTCTCGCAGCCCCGGCGGCCAGCGGAGGGGACGGCACTCGCCCGGGATGCGATGGCGGGGCCGGGGCCCTGTCAGCATCTGCCTCCGCGGGGCTCGCTCGGCGCTGCCGGCAGACCCGGCCGGGAAGGTGCACCGGCAGCTGGCTGGCAGAGCAAGAGGTGGTCGCATTTTGATCACCACCCTAACTCTCTCTCCGGCTGTCACACAGAAAGGAGCAGAAGTTCACGGGGCTGTGAGTGGAGGCGGGTGCTGGCACCATGGAGCCCGCTCCGCCGCCAGGCGCACGCGTGGGACTGGAGGGCGGGCAGAAAGGCCCATCAGAGGCTGCCCAACACCGTGCGAGCCGGCAGACATGACTTCCCGCTCGGGAAACCCCTGCTCACAAACTGCCGGGTGTCGGGACAGCGTATCAGAAAGGTCTTCACTCCATGCGTGACCTATTCGCCGTTTCCTTAAGCATCTGCTGCTCATCACCATCAAGACAGAGCGCTGGAGCAGGTCAGCTCTCCATCTGATCCAGGAGATCCATACGGTTTGGATTGATTTTTTTAACCCTATTTGTGGGAATAATGAGTTAGGGTGGATTTTGAGCCAAGAAATAGATTTCATCCAGGATTCCCACATAAAAGCAGATTCCTGAAAGCTTTTCATTTCTCCTCACCAGAAAGGTGGAGAAGGCCTGTGTCTCAGGACGTTTGCATGTCCGTGATGCTGGGAGGTGACGCTGCCCATGGGAGCGTGTGGCACATTAGGACTGAGGCTACTGCACGTTCCTCTGCCGGGCCCCACGCAGCCTGACGTCCTCCTTGGCTTCTGCAGGACATCGCAGCACTGGCGCGGTAACACGGGACAGTGTCGGTAAAGGCCGTCCCTCCACCCCAAAGTCACCTCCCTCGACCGTCTTCTATGGAGAATCCACATAGGTAAGATGATAACATCAGTCCAATCACTGATCTGCTCCAAAGGTACCAAAGGAGATAAAAACCAGAACTTTTACACGAAGGGACGGTTTCTGCCAGCGGGTGCCTGAGCTTGGCTCGCTCCTCTGGCTGCGTGTGAGCTGCATATTGCAGCAAATATCACAGCTCTGTCTGTATTTATTCTACACACTAGGCAGGAAATTTCCATTTCATGCATCGCTCACACTTTGTACTGATTCTGCGAAGTCAGTGCTTACACTTAACATAAAACCAGGAGGAACCCTAATTGGTTTGGTGTTGCTATTGTTTGAAATTTCAGTTTAGGCTCATTGGGCGCCAATTTTGTTTGCTTTTCAGTAAAGCTTGTGTTACTAGAGTGAAAAGCAGAGACAAGAAGCTGAATAAAAAGTCAATCTAAGTACTTCAGTTATTTTTGTTTTCTTTAAAATTAACCTTGATTTTATCATATTCTGCTAGTCTGTAAAGCACAGATAACCCCATTTTTGTCAAGACTCCGAGAAGAGATTATCAGCACCACCAAAAGCCGTAATCAGCAGACCTGGTTCAGTCCCGGTTTGATAACAAGCACACAGCAGCAAGGATCATCTTTGCCTCCGGCTTTGCACATGAGAGACCGTGGGTGGCCTCTGAATGTCACCTGCGCGCCCAGACCACGCTGGCACGCGCTGCCCAGCACCTAGGAGCAACGCAGTGCCGACGCACGCATTTTCATGCAATATTTGGGCTTTTCTCATCAGTAGCTTAAACAGGACTGAAATCCTGCACAGAATTTGTTGGCCTTTTCCATGCAGAGGTTACAAGTACGTTGCCAAAAACGACCCTCAGAAATGTTACAAACACCCAAACAAGTGAAATCACTAAAGACAAAGCACCTCCATCTCCAAAACTTTGCAATATTTCTTGTTTGTCTAGTTATCGAAGTAAACACGAGTTAGAGAGGCACTTTATCGCCATTTCCAGAGTTCCTGGACATGCCTAATGAAAACAGCAAGTCATGAAGCATAGCGTGGCATCAATGCCACAGCAGAGGCAACTGTGAAAAATGAGTTGTGCTTCTCATATTCCAGAATCCTTTTCCTCTCTTCCCAGAGAAAAGAACTAAACTAAATAACTCCATGCCCCATTTACTTCTCACCTACCTGGGGCGAGGGAGGCATCCCTGAGCTCCTCGTACGAGGCGCGCCGGAGGGATGCAGCAGCCCATCAAGGCGGGGGGGAAGGATGAATCAAACAATCAAATTTCAAAGGATTATTTTCTGAGTGCCAGTGTTGCTGGTGTGGAATTAAGAAGCAAAGGAGAATTGCACGTGAAACGCTACGGAAAAGGACCCCAGAATAGTTTCGCAGGTTTGATTGTTCTGGCTGCAATGTATGTCAACACAGCTGACACCGCACGAAATGGTGGCCAGAGAAATCAAGTGTAAAACAAATAACCCATCCGCACGGCCCCACGAACCGTGCTGAGACGATCGGCACAGAGATGGTGCCAGCCAAGCGGGCCTGTTCAAGAAGAGCAGAGGAGTTCCCAAAGCTTTCCAAGAAAATCTCCAACTTGGGAAAATTTTCTATTTATTTCCAAGACTTCCCCATCTGTGACAATATTTCTGTGGGCTATTTGAAGTGCCAGCTGCAGGGAGGGACTGCAGTCATGCATTGCACAGCTCCGCTCTTCTGTGACTTTCCCATCTCAGTAGGACAGCCCTGGGACAGCCGCGGGGAGCACCGCGGGAGCTGCGGCGCGGTCCCACCACCGGCTCGGTACTTAGGGAGCGATGTTCAGCGTGACAGCTCGATGGGGGGGAGCCGGCCGCCAGACGTGCTCTCTGGCTGGAGCAGCCTCGCTCGCACCATAGCCGGTACCTGCACCGCTCACAGATGCCCTCCTGCACCCACAGCCCAGCGTTGCGGCGCTAACTGGAGGAATGGAAACATGCCGGTGACATCGGCGTCCGACGGGTACCACCACAGACCTGCCGGGTGACATAGAGCCAAGCACAGCCCCACAACCAGCAAATGGCACTGTCAGCCCACGCCGCAGTTCCCCTCGAACCAGCCAAAGCGAAGCACCCCAACGGAGATGAGAATTTCACCATCAAGGCAATGAAGCCACAAATGCCCTGACATGATCTGGGGAGGGAAACGCAGCCCGTCGAACCTCCACCCAAACGGGGCAGCACGAGGGAGCGGCTGGAGGGGGCTCGTCGAGGGGGTTCCCCGGTGTCGGGGACGCCTATTGCTCTGGCAGCAGAGCAGTGCTCTCCTGAGCTGCTGTAACACCAACGCACGAGGCATTAGGGTGCCTTCAAGATGCTGCCCAGTTTCCACAGACAGATGGAGAAGGCTGGTAACCGTTCATGGGCTGACAGGACAGATTTGCTGTGGGTTAGGGCTAACCTCCTCAGAAGGGACATTTACGGCATCATTAGGAGCCCTCCCACCATCTGTGCTGGGCACTGGAATTGTTCTCTCCTTCATCTTTGGCTGCATGTGATGAATGGCCAAGAAGACAAGCCAGGTGTTACCCCCAGGAGGAGCTCGGCCCCCCCGGTATTTCATCCGCTGCTGCCCGTTTGGCTCGCAGCGAGCCTGCGGTGGAGGGCGCACGCCCGGCTCTTGCTGTGAAAGTTTGCAGCGGGGCTCCCGGGCGCCTGTGAGGACCCAGAGATGGACACCCTCCTTTCCACCAGTAGCTTCCAAAAGGGTTATCCCTTCTGGGAGCTGCCAAGTGCAGCTTCTGCACAGGCCTGGGGCTTCCCTCCCGCCCAGAGCGGTGGGCAGCCCCGAGGCCCGACGCCGCTGCGGCATGGGGTGCTGCCACCCCACCGGCGCGGGCAGGCGAAGCCCACCCTGGTCCTGCCCAGCCCGTCCTTACCCCACGCCTCCTCAGCAGGTCAACGCTTGCCGCCAGGCTGCCTGGCAGACACAGCGAGAGCTTTTATTGCAAGTGCACACATCGGCAGAGCCATTTTTAATTGAAAAAATAAATACAATACTCTGCATCGCCTCCCTTTGAACCTTGCACCGAGAGTGAAATCTCCTGTTTCCACCAAAGCAGTTAGTTTCTATCCTAAAGGACACATCTGGTGAGCTCCATTCTTCGCTCATTCTGGCTCCTCAACATTTTTACTTTTAACTCCTAATTAACTCCTAATCCCTGAACTCCCAAGGAAATTCTCGGTTATTTTCTTTCCTGCTCTGCAGCCCCCGTCACCGGCAGACGCAAGTGCTGCTTGTCGCATCGCAGCGACAACCACACAGCCATTCGGTAATATTAACATCTTACCCACACTTACTCGGTCCACGTTACATCAATCCCTGTGCAACAAACCTGAATGAACTATAGATGGGTTCTATGATTCAAAGCAAGAACTGAGCAAGAAAGGAAATTATGTGGATAATAGGACACCCAAACCCTATTCAGCAGCCCTGCCGTGGTGACCGGCCCGGCAAAGCACCACTCTGTAGCGAAGACAAACGATGAAAGCTAAAAGCATCTACGGCCCCCATTATAAAATGCTTCGTATGAAACAAAATACTCTTTCTGTAGGTAAAAACGATACAAAGCCGAAGCTGACGATAAATTTTTCCTTTCAGTTTTAATCAGGCTTCCTGTTGTAAAAGCTCAGCAGACAGTGACGCGAGACACTGCCTCCCAACTTCGGTTCACCTTTGCCGTTCCACCAGGGACACCGTGTCAAGATTGTTCAGCTTTTTTGATGAGTGCTGCGTGGGTAACTAATGTGTAAATGCAGATACGTATAGAAAGCAGTTTTGACAGTGATGTATTGCAACTGGTTCCAGATGTCGGCGAGGGATGCTTGGCCAGGCACCTGGGGCTCGCCTGCCACGGAGCCGCACCAGCACCAGACCAGTCTTCAAATAGATCACAAGGCTTTAACTCTCCAATTATAATCTTATTAAACAACCATCACTCGAGCTTCTGCTTCTCCTCTTCCAGGATGCCTACGAAATAACTCTGTGTTGTTGCTCACATTTTAATTTTAATTAAGGGGAGATAAGCTGCAATGTGAAGCTTAGCATTAAACCCTGCAGTTTGGCTGTCAATGGGAAACTTAAAAGCAAGCTGTTGAATCAGTCAAATTTAACCTTATATTAATGTTTAACATTTTTTTATATCACTGCACCAAAACTTGCACATTGCACACGCCAAACGTTTAATTAGATATCCCCTAATTGCTAAAGTAGATGTTGAAAAGGCGCAACAAATACCGCACGTCCTGCGGAAGATGACAAGCAGGTCGTGGATTTGCCTTTGACATCGGAGCAAACCGCTGTGGAGGTTGTTTTAAAGAAGAAGGTCTCGCATGCGATTGTAAAATCCACTGGAAATACATTGCTGAAAACCCCGAGCATCCAGCCGTGATTTGTGTCCATTGTGCCAAGGACCAGGCAACCCGCACATGCCGGAGTGAAACGTGAAACAGAACACGGCCGAAACAGCTCTGCCGGGTCCTCTGCCCCCTGCACCTCCCTGCCCAGACACTCACTGCTCCCGATTCACTAACGGGGGGCGATTCTGAATAAAAATAAAAGTGTGCATTGAAAAATTAAGTAATTAATTAGTGCAATAACAGTCATACTCGATGCACAATTAATGCTGACAAGCTGCTGGAAGACGTGGCCGAAGGAGTAACCAGGCAGAGTGCACGTTACATTCCAAGGAGCAGCATTTAACCTAGAAAACGGATAAAGTTGCGCTTCTTACAGCAGAAGTGTTTGTAGCTCAGCTCCAACATCAGTGTTTGGTCTAAAGGGAATTTTTTCAAACAACCTGTCTGTCTCCCTCCTCCTTCAATACGAAACTCGGCGCTCCAATCACAGCCGCTCTCGGGGGATCACCCTCCAGCTACGCTCCCTCCGTGCCGTTTTGATACCAGGCGTTCGCTCATTGATCACGATAGCTGCAGAAAGCAGGCGTGCTGCTTACCCCAGAACAAAGAGGGAGACCTGTGCTGCTGATTTTCTCTATGGCATCAAAGGGTTCAGGACACGTTTAATAAAAGCACTGGAAGGAACGAGGCATGGTGCCGGGAATTACGCCGTAGCACCACCGCGGCGCACGCTCCCCTTCCACCCACACCTCTCCATCCATCGCCACCCCACGCCGTGCTTGAAGCCCCCATGATCAATAACCTTATTATGAGTAAACTGTTTAACTATCGCCTAATCGGGTGTGTTGGGCCTGGTGTCACTCGGTGTATTGATTGGGGGAAAAAAGACAGACTGACCAGTCTCTGTTACTTTTCCAGTTGGATCATCAAATTTATTTCTAACCTGCATTTAAATGATCAACCTGTAAAATTTTATTACTAGCACAGAATACGCTAATGAACGGTGCCAGATAGCACAAGAGCCGTAAACTATTACTTCCTTTCTGCTTATAGGGCTCCTGTTATGACAGACCTTTATTAGCCATTTGTGGCACAACATAAAGCAGCCAGAGCCAGGGCTGGGCTTTCTCTCCATCTTCTGCAGCTGGAAGGATGGAGGCTGTCCTAGCTAGGAGAGAAAGTTTCAGGGGCATTTTGATTGACCAGTGAGCTTTTTTCAATGACACGCTCTGCATTTTGAGACAGTGCATAGGAACCAAAGGACCTTTTGCTTCACTAAAGCAGAAACTGATAAAAAATGGCCTTTTCCTGCAGTCAGCAAGCCAGGATAGGAGCGAGATGATACAGATATCTCACACACAGAATGTTAATGTGCAAGAGCATCCTGGTGTGAACAGCCTGGCTGCACAGGCAGCGTTTCTCCAGAGGATCGGGCGTGTGCCGATAGCAAGGGACGGTGAACACGAACGTACCGCCTGCTCCCAGCCCACTCGCCGCAGCCGAGAGCCCCCGGGGGCCTTGCCGGGACCGCACGTGGGCTGGAGCTCCACCAGAGCTGCGGCCGGAGCTCGGTCTGCTCCCTGGGCACGCGTGCACGCGTCATTGCGTGTATGCACGTGGGTGTGCGTGCACGCAGGCGCCTGTGCGGCTCTTGCCAGGTGCTGGCCGTTCGCATCTTCTCCACCAGCGGTGGTTGTTGGAGGGGGACTGTGAGCAGGCGCCTTCAGCATCGTCCCTACCAAACCTCGCTAAGCGGGAAACCTCCAGGACATCCTCCCAGCCGCAGGAAGGGCCGAGGTGGTGGTGCCCGGCTCTGCCTCCCCTCGGCCCCTGGCTGGTGAAAGCCAGCCGAGGCCTTCGCTCCCTGGTGGGGCTCCTCTCCCTGCCGCCCGCAGCCGCCCGAGCCAGACGCGTCCCCGCAGAGCCGCTGCTCGCAGCCGAGCTACCTGCGCCTGAGGGAGGGACACTGCGCCCTCCCGCCGGGCTGCGCCACGGGGACAGACACGGAGGACGCCAGCTCTTCCAGCACGCCATCACTTTTCCCCCAGCCCTTCTCATTCCTTGGTCGCTCTGCACAAGGAGTTACCAGCGCTTCTAGGCTCAGCTTGAACATTATTTAAAGCACTGCAGTAATTTTCACTCTGATTTTCTACTTCATTTTCTGTTTCCTGGCTAACAAACTGGTCAGAAGTTGTGTCTGGAAAATCCCAACATGATTTGGGCAGCTAATACTGAGACAGAATATTGGGCAAGTAATTAAGATGGTTGGATAATTGCGAGGAATGTTAATTCTTCCAGGCTTTGTAGTCGAGAACAACGGATGGTTTGCGACCGAGCCCCCCCGTCAGGACGTCACACACCGTGCGGGGGAGCGAGTGGAGGAGCACGGGGGCCCAGCAGATGCCTATACACATATGACAAACCACGAAATCCTACAGAAAATTCCCACTATTCTGGGTGCACTGCTGCTGTTCTGTACCTTTCACTGCCTCGGAAGATGAGGAGGAGGATTATGATGAGGCACGCGATGGGGATTATATGCGTATTTTTTCCTGAGGGTACGGGTCCTGATTTAAAATCCACTGAACCTAATGGGGGTTTTGTAAGTTACTTTCCCAGCCTCTGCATCGGGCCCCCAGCTCTGCACAAGCCAGCCGACCCAAGCCCTTTGCACCAAAAAATGGCATCATCCCCCTCCACTTTGTTTTGATGCCCTTGATGCGCTGGGATGGGTTTGCTGAGTTAATAACCGTAGGAAATGGAACCAGTATTCCCAGCGACGTGTGCGCTGCCGGAGAACGGGAGTATCCAGTCCGACTTGCTACCACTTCTATAGCCTCGCACGAGCTGAGTGCGGGGTACGGAGCCTCCCCCCGCACACATATTCCGGTTATAGAAATACAAAAGTTGCTAAGAAACACACACATTTCATCATTGCCATTTGCAACCAGACTACAAATCAGCAACATATTTAGAGAACCATCCATATGCATCTCATTCTAGGTAAAATACCAAACGAGCTAAGATTTGGGCTTCAAACAGACAGGATGTAAATGCGAGTAGGAAACATATTTGGAGGCTGAGTTGGGAGCCCTTTTTCACGCAGAGAATCCTCAGTGTGGAATGGCCTGGCAGGCAGGTTCAGCCAGGCAGAAAGGCTGAGATCATTCAAGAAACAATTAGATAGCATCGTGTGGGGAGCAGAGTACTTAGCAGGGAATGCACCCTGATGATCCGATGGGCTTTTACTCAATTTAACAACGTATCTCGCAGCCTCGCAGACTCTGGTGTCCTCTCCTTTAGGCCTGGGCAGCGAGTTGTGAAGAACTTTCCCCAAATATTTTTGAACATAACTCCCCAGCCTGTGACAGGGGGGCAGTGACAAGCCTCCTGCGGTGGCGGGCGAGGGCGATCTCGCTGGATTTCGTAAGCTGTTTGCGGCACGCTCGCGTCCCGATGCTCGGGACCGAGGCAGGGCAGCAGCGGCAGCAGCCCCACCGTGACAGCCGTTCTCCTGCTGCTGTGCCCGTCCTGCGGCGCGAGGGTCTCGTCTGGCTGGCGCCGAGATGGAGCCGCACGTGGTGCTGCAGGCGGGAGGCGGGGAGGGGGGACCAACCGCCAACTCCCCATCTCACAGGCCAGTGGAGAAGAGGCACACCGCCGCGGGGACACGTTTAGTCTCCGTAGGAGTTACCGACGTGCCAGCTGCACGAGGACTGCTCTCCTGCAGCGCGCAGGAGAGGAACAAAGTCAGGTTCAAGCATCGGGCACTGGCTACCGCCTGTCTAGAAATAGCACTCGGAGACAAACTCTGCTAAACGCGACAAAAATGCTTGCATCCCATTGACACGAAGCCCCATGCTGTGACTTGAACTAACAAATATTTCATGATCTGTATGTGAAAATCTACAAATGAAAAAGAAATTACCGTAGGTACGCAGTCCTCCGCCAGCAAAGTAGTAGTAAAAGGAGTTAAGAGACACTAAGGAGGCATGGTCGCTTACCACAAATATTCTCCCAGAAAAATAATAATAATCATCAAAAATTGCATTTTAGGACATCGACATTAAGAATATGCTGCCTTAAAATGTGCTCTTTATCTCAGAGACAGCATGAGTGTACACCATGTGATGGAGCAGTTGCTATGGTAATGCTCTTTATTGAATAGCAGACTAAACAAGTGCATAAAGCCCATTTACCGAATGGCATGTGCAAGTCCATGAAACTCACATAACACGCCAGCATGGGAGCAACTGCCCCCAGCCCGCGGCGTCTTCAGACCCACGTAAATCCAGAAGGCTGGACCTCTGCGGGGTTTGTAGTAACAGCCCGGTTTATTCCCCAGGCACGCGCTGGTGCCACAGCTCCCCGTCCCCACAACACGTGCCCCGAGGACAGCGATGGGGGTGCAGGACAGGACAAACGCCTGGCAAACTTCCCTGCTGCTGGCCTTTCCTTTGCTCAGGCTCTGTGAGAGCAGCCGTCCCTGCCGCCAGTGCCGCAGAGGGGGTGAGGGGCAGGGGGGCCCCCATGGTTTCCCCTGAAGCCTGTAGCAGAGCAGCCATCCCCACCGAGGCCACCGACGCAGCCAGCCCTGCTCTGCCACCTGCACATGGCAGAGGTGGAGACGCCACGGTCAGGGTTTGGTTCTCGGGGCAGAAAAGCAAAGCTGCGGTTTCCCAGAGGCATTCGAAGAGGAGCCCGGTGACGGGGAGCAGTGGGACACCTCCCCGCTCACCCTGAAGGGACAGCCGTGGCACCTCATGCCCTTCGTGGCGGCCGGAGGGTGCCTGCGCCGGCAGGCTGGCCACCCCAGGGACCGCGGGGCAGGGAGCACCGCAGGGGAGGGTTCTGCTCTAAACTGAGAGCAAAGGCGCGGGCAGCACGGGCTGGCCTCTGCCCACAGCTGGGAACGGGACCCGCAAACCAGGGCACAGCTACAGCAGCGAGAGGCACGAAATGGCCCCGTAGAACAGGAGCAAGGGAAATGATCTCCTGTGCACGGGCACAGCACTTCTAGCAATATACATATATATATATGGGCGTGCGGAGGAAGCTCTCCACTGCGGGGACGTCGGGGGCCGGGGGCGCTGGGCAGAAGCAGCAGCAGCTCTGGGGGAAGCGGCTCCCCCCAGGAGCCCCCGGACAGGACCCCCCCGCCGCCCCCGCC
>VYZW01006883.1:121778-155760 GCA_013401315.1 Balaeniceps rex
CGCCGCGACGCCCAGCACCACCCACGGCCACCCGGCCGCACCGGGGCCCGGCCCTGCCTGCCAGAACCACTGCACCCTCGGTGTAAACCACGTAAAATCACTTTTCTAAAGTATCGTGGCACAAGGAGGGCACAAAACTAAGTTTGCATTCTGCCGTCAGTTTCAAAACTTGTTTGCAAACATTACATTTTTATTTTACTTATTTAGGGAAAATTACACAATTCTTCATAGCACAGTTTAAAAATAACTCCACTATTAATGCAGGCCCTTTATTTAATCACTGGCTAATTTACTCCTGACAGAAAGTAAATTCCACTATTTTCTGTGAGGCTTTATGAAATTGCCATCATTTTTAATTAATTCTTAATTAAAATATATTACACCACAGCTTCTACCCATCTCTCTTGATATTCTAACATAATCAATTCAAGACCATTTACATATCATTAATTAAAAGCCTTCCTCTCTCATCCTTAAAATCATAATGAGGCTCTATTTCTCATTAGCAGCCTTTAAGGGATAAAATAACAATACAGACAAGAATGAATGGTAATTTCAAAAACCTCTTTTCTGCTCTTACAGCCTCTCAGACTGGACAGTGACATTTCTGAAGTTCGCTGCCAAAGGAGTTCCTGAACGTTTTGCGAAAATAAATAAATAACCCGCCACCACCGGTGCTGCACCGCAGCCCTCCGTAAGCATCAGCCGCAGAAATCCGTAAGCGGTCGTTCTTTTTTCTGACTCCAGCCCTGGGGTGAGACACCCAGCCAGGGCGGCCCAGGGCCGGAGGAGCGGGGAGCTGCGCCCGGTGCTGGGGCCGGCGGCCGGGCTCCCCCGAACCCCAGGCCCGTCCTCGCGCCCCTGCCGCAGCGCCCAGCCCAGGTGGGACACGCGCCCTGAACGGCTCCGTGCACGGGACCTGCCGCGGGCACCAGCCACGTGCGTGTCTCCAGCCCTAACTCACTTGAAATGGATGGCTCCGGCCCCAAAAACAGATTTGCTTCAGCTCGTGGGCTTTTGTCCGAAGCCATGACGATGCCCCAAACCATTTGCAATTGCCAGGCACAAAGGTGTTTCAGATCCCGAGACTTTAAACACGCATGGGGACAACGACAGATAGACATTCAAATTCACAGGCGTTGTTGTTTCCTAGTACCTGCCGGTGTCGGGATGAAATACATCGCGTTGGTGTTAGGGAGGAAGGGCTGAGGCAGGGAAGATAGTGTTAACTTCCAGTAATTAAACTCTAGAGCCAAGATATGTTTCACGCGTTCATAAATGAGCTGTGATATATGCCGCTACTGTAAAGAATTAGCATTTATTGAAAATGAAAGGTAAAAATTAACCACCTTTTCAATTATTCTTTTCCTCTTCTAGAAGTTTAAAACCACATATGTTTCAGAAAAGATTTACAGCAACTTGTGGCTTTTAACCTGCTATTTTCAATATTTTGGCTGCGAGTTAGGAAATTAATACAGCTTCCACCATGATTATTTTTACGATTAGTGTAAAATAAAATTTCATGGCATATCTTTTGCCTTGAGCAGCCGGGACAATGACTGCCTTTTTTACACTCAAGAAGAGGCTGAATTAAACCTTAATTTGTTATTACCTTTTTTTAACACCACTTATTATTCGCAGCAATTCCTAGGCAGACCCTGAGCAGGGAAGGGAAGCAGAGCTAGTATCAGAGAGTGACAAAAAACAACACAAGTAATAGACAAAAAATCAGATCTATGTCTCGGGAATGTTATGCAGAGTTATTGTCACCAACATTAACGATATCTAGGTGCTGCATATCAGGCAAATCAGATTTATATCACTGTCTTCTGCCAATTGCAGGTGCTCCACCACAACTTGTCAAGACAGCCTGTCTGAGTCTTCACACGTCAGACAGAATCACAGCACTTGGTGTTTTGGTCTGTTGACAGCAATTTATTTTGATGTGTTGTCACAATACGGAATTCTTCGAGGCTCTGCACCACGGTGCCAGCGAGTCCTACTGTACTTTCCTGCTGCCAGATGCTACAGGTTCGTAGAGGGAAGAAACACTGACAATTTATTAAAAAAAAAAAAAAGAGGGAGATTTTGTAAGTGTTCAGAAGATGCCGGAGCTAAAAGGCACCCTGTGAGCACGGCCAGGGAACGGGGAGCCCCGCGGGACAGGCACCGCCAGGACCGGAGGGATGGTTCTGCTGAGACCCCTTGCCGCTCTGCGGAGGGGACCCCTGCCCTCTCCCACCGACAGCCGGGCCCACCCATGCCATCACGCCAGCGGTCACATAATTTGCTTGGCGCCAAGCGTGGCACTGGAACGTGAGCTTGGGCGAATTGCACTAACTGCCACAACGCGGCTGATGTGGCACCGCGGTTCCCTGGGGGGCTGTCCCCGTCCTCGCCTGGTCCCGGACTGAGCGGGGTGCCACCGGCACCAAGTCACAACGGCCACTGCTACGCCAGAATAAGTACATTGATTTAGGGAAAGCATTTAAGACTTAGTTTTTCATCTGCCGCTTGGCTCAAACATGAAGGTGCTTCCCGCTCGGCAGCCATGTCCCGCTTGGGGACGGGGGCACCGTGCCCGTGAGCGAGGGGATCCTCTGTGGCGAAGGGAGCGCCCACTGCAGACCGCAGCATCGGCCCGTGAGTCCCCACGCTTCTGGATGCACTTGTCCAAGGAGCAGAACATGTCCATTTTCCTGCCGTAAATTACAGGGCTCGGTTTTGTCGAAGGTGGCTGTGGCCCGCCTCAGCAGGCGCGCCCTGGAATGGTCTCAAAAAACCCCCCCTTTTCCCGGGGAGCACGAAGCACACGGCCTCTCACTTCCAACGCAAGGTGGTTTTCTGACCACATCCATTTTGAATCCTGAGCTACTTTCCTGGATGTGGAGATATTTTGACATGGGGTTTTCCCCCGGCCCCGCTGTCCCCTCCCAGCTGTGCCCCCCTCCCGCCCCGCCGCAGGCTGGCACGGGAAGCATTTCCTGAGGAGGAAAACAGGCTGATTACAAGTAAAAAAAGAAAAAAAAGAGAGAGGTAAGTAATAGTGGGGAATTCTTTTCAAGGACTGCTTGATTAGAAACAACCACATTCATATTCAAACCTTTTAGAAGCCAAGTTGCCTTTCTCAACAAGGTGTCTCTGCGGATATTTGCCCTGCTTTGTTATGGGACTCCTGACACTTCTAATAGAGCTTCTAAATAAAAAAACCACAGTGCATTTGTACTGCCAGGCAATAACCTTCACATTTTACTCTTCGTTCATAATGAAAATTAAGGGCACATGACCCGCATGCTAGGTGGCTTCCAGGACCACATGCAAGCAAATGTAGAAAATGTGTGGCGGTAAGCACTGCAGCCGTAAAGAGACCGTCGGAACGCGTGCGGGGGGCTCCGGCTAAACATAACGGGCGCTGCTGGGGCCGCACGGTCCCAACGCCACCTCGAGAGGCCCGCTGGCAAGAAAAGCATTCCTGCGCTGTAGTAACGCCGCGTGAAAATCTGTTTGTGATTATTTTTCATTCAGAAATATGATACAATAAAGATATCACTATTATTCTGTGTTTATACTGGAGGAAAAAATAACTAATGCAATTTGATCCCGTACAAAAGCACAGCGCTCGCAGGAAAGAAGGCTGTAATTTGACAATCAACCCTTATGGAACAAACCTGATGTGCTGAAATGTTTATTCCAGAAGAAACACTTCCAGAGAATATTTCAGTGAAATGGGGTAAAAAGTGGAACATTGATATGAAAAATACCACCACTCAGGAAATAACTGTAAGTACCACTTTGTATGCATCTGTGAATTGGCTGCATACAGCAGAGCCCGCTCCGGAGGAGCCGGCGCAGCGGAGGGGCATCCTCGGCATTAGCCAGCCCTTGCTGCGCAGCCTTGCGGGCGCCCAGGCCCCTCTGATGGCCCAGCCGGTGGGAGGGGAGCGTGAAAGAATAAAAGCAATGGGTGGGCAGCAGGAGAGCTTGCTCAGCGGGGTCCCGAGCTGGTCTGGGAGAAAGGGGACAGCTCTCTGGGTCGTGGCCGGGGAAGGACGCCGTGCAGGAGGTGTTCTGGGCTTGCTCGGCCAGGTAGGCTGGACGGGCGAGCCCTGCGCTGAGAGCTAGCAGTGGGGCTTCTCGCGGGGAATAGCAAACCCACGCTGAGGGGAGCCAGCTGGCAGTGGGAGCATCTTTGCCTTCCTTCACCTTCCTAGGGGAAACGCTCCCGAGTCTCCTCTCCAGCTCTCTGGCAGAGTTCGGCAGTCTCAGGACTGGGGCAGCTGAGCTGACAACCTGGCGTTCCTGCCGCTGCCTTTCAGCAAGTCCCTGAGGCCCCGGTGACTCCGGAGAGCCGTGCTCGGCCGGGTGGGGAGGCGCAATGGGGGCTCTGGCCCCTGCCACGGCTGCCTCCCTCCCTTCCAGGGCCGTGCTGGGGATAACCGGAGGCTGCCCGCCGAGGGGAGAGCGGCACCGGCCTGGGCAGCACCGGTGTGGGGTTTGGGTCCTGTCCCTGCCCACGGTCTGAGCGGGGCCAGCTCTGCAGCTGGAGACGGGGATGCCCACAGCCCGCTCCTCGTGCCATGGCTGCGGTGCTCTGCCAGCCAAGAGAGGGGAGCAGCAGCACCGGAGGAGAGCCGAGCAGGGGATGTAGCCGCTGACGCTGGTGCGCTTCTAACAGCTTCTTAACAGCACTTTGTGTGTGCGTGGTGTGAAAATCTGTGCAAGCGTGGGAGACCGCGGGCATGTGTAAGTGGTACAAATACGAGAGTTGGGTCTGAAGACTCCGTTTGGGCAACCTGCCATTTGATCCTCATATCCCAGTGATCACTATAACCAAATGGAGTCAATGACGCGGACACCAATTAACACATGCCACTCCGATTTGCTTTTCTGTGCCATACTTTATTAAACACTTTCAGATGTAATTGAACAACATTGTTACACAATTAAGCACCATACAGTACTGCACTTTAAAACAAAAGCTATGACAGTTCTGTACTCTATTAGCGCTGTTAGATACTGTGTAATGTAGTAAGTAATTAAAAGCTAAAACTACGGTACTGTAACAATCCTAATCAGACTCCAATTCCAGTAGCAATAGAAATATATTAATTTTTTAATACAGTACAAGTACCTCAGCATTATCCTACAAAAACTACATGTTGCCTGCTCCAAGAATAACCAGAGACATCCTCTTTTTCAGCTGGCACATGGCAGCTAAACTGTGACTGTGCCGGAGCAGCGCCAGCGAAGAGGAGCCCGCCTGCCCCACCGCCGCGTAGGACGGGGGCACCGCGCCCGGAGGGAGGCACGCTCACGGCTTTCTTACCCCTCGCTGTCACCCTCGTGTGCACAGTCTGTAGGGAGAGACCCGCTTTATTGGCATGGCTGCTCGTTACACGCACCGACACAAAATGGAACAAACCTGCTGCCGTGACTTGGCTCAGCGGGCGGCTGGGGATCGGGAGGCAGCGGGCTGTCCGCTCCCGGTGCGGCGGCTGTACCTGCCCAGTGTGGTGCCAGGGCACGGAGCGGGGAGGCAACGGCTGCGCCACCATGTGCTTGGCCCCGCCAGCCCCTCTCCTCGCGTCGCATGGGTGCAATTTCTGCACGTGGCAGGGACTTGGGAAGGGCAGTGAACTCTGCCCAGCGAGATGCTCTGTTTGCATACAGAGCAGTAGAGGATAAGCCACTGTTGCTGCTGGTGAGCTCTCCTATCCGTGGTGGGCACGGCCACGGCCGGCAGGCAGGGCCCCGAGCAGCCAGGGCTGTGCCAGGCCAGGAGTCAGGCGTGCGGAGGGTAGAGATGCCCTGACCCGTGTCACCCACCTGGTGTTGGAGGTTGCACTTTCAAGAACACTTCCAGCTTCTGTCTCTCAGGATAACAAAATGTCACTGCTGCACTAATCAATTCTGCGGCGTTAAGCATAGTATGTGGCTGCAGCATCAACACGTCTTTCTGCTGTCCCTCTGGAGATGACATTCTGTCGCTGTAATGTATAGCTGAAATAATGTGTGTGTACCAAAGCACGGTGGAAATCCCACTATCAGCCACACACACCACCAGAACCTACTCCCTTCCCGCTGTTCTCAGAAACTCCAGCTCCGTAAGAGCTGCCCCGTAGGGAGGGAGGATACAGTTGTCCATGGACACGAGTGGGGATACAGGTTGGGAAAGAACAGGTCCCATGGCCAGCGCTGCTTTGTGAAAAGTAATCTTTTCAGCGACAGCACCCAGTGTAAATCAGATGTCTCGCCCTCATGGAGGGGAAGAAGCCTTAGGACACATCAGCCCTTCCCTTCCCTTCTTTCTTTCTCTGCTCAGCCAACACCACTTCACGGCTAAGAAGGAAGATTAAGAATTCATCCCAAACAAACACTAATATTTTGGTAGGTCGTTTTAAGAAAGATGCTCCTTCGGCAGCATACTAAGGTTCAGAAAAGTGAGCTCACAGGGACACAGCAAACTTTGTCCTTTGCCAGTCCCGCGTTTTCTGGAGCAGAGCACGTTGGGGTGCTGGTCCTGAATGTCTTGGTCCTCACTTCTGCCCAGAGAGGAGAGTGCCTGTTCAGGTGCCACACAATTACTCTAACTACAGCAGTTGTTCACAGCGCGTGTTCTCTGTTCTATGCCAAAAGCTGGGATTTTCAACAGAGAGATTCTCCTCATCCCGCAATCGAGCAGAACGCTCTGCACCAAACTGCAACACTTGTGCAGTTCACTGGGCGTGTAAACAGGCTGGGCTGGGAAACCTGAGCTTAAATTTGCCTCTTTTTCTGGCAGAGTACTCGTCAATTTAGGAGAGAATGCAAGAGCTTGCAGAGACTCAGATCTCTTTGCCTCCCTGCGACAACTTAAATCTTTCGGCTATGTCTCCCCATCTCACCACCCTGCTCCAGGCTATGTCTCCCCATCGCACCACCCTGCTCCAGGCTGTGTCTCCCCATCGCACCACCCTGCTCCAGCCCTCAGCACAAACAGCACCGGCACCGGCTGAGGGAACGGCGCGTTATTTCCTTCAGAGCATAAGGAAGGAAGTAGCAGGAGACGGGGAGATGTAATTACAATATTTCAGATTAGCAGGATGAGCAGAACTGAAGCACAGGCAACAAAAGAAGGTTCTTTATCAGACAATCTGCCTGGGGAAAAAAAGAATGGAAAAAGAACAAAAAAACCCAACCAAAAGAAAAAAAAAAACACCCCTCTCTGGTATTTCCAGGTCCCAGGCTTTGGAGCACCTGTGATCAAAACCTCTGAGCAAAGTGCAAACCAATACCAAGTCAGAGACTGACGAAAACACAGCAGAGCCACCATCCTCCCCCCGGCTGGCTGCTCATTCCTGCCACGAGCCGATTCGTATTTGAATGGACGAAGCAACAGCTAATGCAACACTGCATATTAACACACACCAGCCTCAGCAAACCCCACACATATTTGCATTTGAAAATGAGTCAAGATTCACACTCCGGGGTGTCGTGGGAACAGCACTACCATGTTTATGTTTAGTGTTGCATTATTTCTGAGCGTTGTGACCCACGAAGTGCTTGATTTATGGAAGAGCTTTCAGTGTTATGTTGGAGCACAAGCAGGTGAACATGAGTGACGCGATGCGATGCCCGGTGGAAGGCATCTGCTCAGAGGCAAGAACACTGTACAGTTCTGAAATATTTTTAGTCTACTGGTTTGTAAATTCAAAGCTAAATTTTAAAAAGCTACTAAATAAACAGTAACATATACACTTTTGATAGGGTCCCATTAATGTTATTATGCAAGTTTGAAGATTTAAACCATTAAAACTTCTGAATTGCGTTACAGTTACTATGGCATCGTAGCTAAACTCCATCTTGCGTACCTACAGAATGGGATGAGGACAGAGAAACTTTAATGGAAGCTAAAAAGAGGTTTAAACGCAAGGACTGCAATGAAAGTGTGAATTAATTGAGATAACACTAAACTACATCTTTTGGCTGGAGGGTACATCACACCTTCTGTCTCCCAGTCCCTCTTCTTGCAGGAAGAAGTCCATTTTGATGCTGGTACATAACAATGTAATGAATTTACCCAGCGTTTTCATAAACCAACAGACACTCCAAGCAGAGCTGACAATACAGCGTCCCTCGGAAAGACAGGCAGTCCCACAGCAGCACATGGGGGGCCATGGCTCTTCCCTGGACCCTCTCCCTTTTGGTAATCTTGTATTAAATGTTCACTTGAGACTGCTGGCAAGCATTCAGAAATTCGTGGACTGAACTCCACGCTGCCCATAACTTCCTTATCAGCTACAAACTTCAGGTTATTGAGCTGTGCTTTTAAGGTTATTTATAAAAACCTGCATCTGCCAACCTTCCTTCTGAGGTATAGCGAGGATGTATTCGATGCAAAAAGCACAGTCTCTGTTACATTAGTCAGGACAGGTATGACAGGAATGACTGAAAATGACTTGATCTTTTAACCACGATTGTAACCAAAGAATTTGACTTAATTCCCAAGATGTTCTGTCAGCCACACCCCTACAACAAATACTCTGGATGTGAAAAGGGTCAGCCTCGCAGACAGAAGATGCATTGTCTCCACCAGCAGGAAGAATGTGACCTAAAATACATACCATGTACTGGGCTCCCCCCGACCAAGGGGATAAAAAACCCAGTGACTGCAAGTACCGCACTTATTGGCAGCATCCGAGTACAGATACTCAACCACCCAAATGACTTTTTTTCCCTTCAACAGTCCTTTTGAAGCAAAATTTGTGGTGAAGGCTTCTTGCTTAAAGAATATATGGGCTTATGTCAAATACATCAGCCCGGGGACTGATAATTGCTTGGGCTTAGAAGGCATTGGGGCCAGGCATAGAGAATAAAACGGTAAAGGGAATACAGTGGTTATTTATTAACTTTAGCCCCCAAAGCCTTGTTATATTCCCAAATCACAATCCTATGGGCACGAGAGGCTGCTGAGATGGAAATCTCTTAACAGCTGCCTCTCCTGGTTCAGAGCTTGTGCTCCCCTCCGGTGTTGAGTGATGAGGTGGCTTTAACGCTTGCTGGAGGTACAGAATTTAATCCGCCCCATAAAAAAAATAATGTACTGCCCTAAAAAGCAGCTCAAAACCCAACAACACCTCTCTTTCATTCAAGCGCTTCAAAACCAAAGTTTGTACCTGAACTCTCTCCTCTCCCGGGCTGGTGCCGTGGAGCACAAGCGGTAGGTGGGTGGCCCCCCAAACCCTGGCTCCGGGGCTGGGGACCCACGCGTGCCCCTGCAACTCCCCACGCTGGGAGTGTGCTGAATGGCTAACACCAGCCCTGCTGACCCCACTTCTAAAGAAGTTTTGAGATTATGCCTTGAGGCTTAGACGGGACTTAAGCACTCCCTTGGCCTTCCGCTGGCGCGGGGCGGATCTCACCCGCAGCACCACCGGGGAGCAGAGTGATGGTTACAGAAAATATGAACAGGAATTGATGAAAACATCCAAAGTAATGAGGAAAGAAGCCCCCTTCACTCGTAAAGGAAGGAGACGCAGTGATTTTAAAAACAAAGCCACAATATCTGTGTCGCCACGCATGTTGTTTGATGTTGACTACTGTTATGGAAATGAAAGGAATTTGGGATTTATGTCATTAAGGAGGAAGGATGAAAAATCTCCAAGATGCTTGCAAGCAGAGACATCTTTCTGATACAGAAAATAAATACTTAAAAATAATTTTGACTGGTTCTGGAAACCAGCCTACTGGCTTTTGGAGGGCTTTTTTACGGTTGTTGATTCTGGCTTGTAAAAGAGAAGTTCATCAGGAGGAGTGCTGGAAACGAGTCTTGCAATTACTTGCAAACATACTCACAGTCTTTTAAAACTCCACCCAGTAGAGCTGCCATCAGTGTAGTTCATAATCCTAGATCTGAACAGCTTTTCTGACTGCAAGCTGTCTGGGTAATTGCTAAGCTGTCTGAGAATTACTACTGAACTCTGTCCTTTTTTATCTCACTGACTGACTACTATTTGTTATTAGTCCAAATAATAATAATATATTAATGCACATGCTTAATATACAGAAGTATATGTTTGTATTGAAACTGCACTGCACTCTGCACTCTTAAGTGTAGAAAAGTACCGTGAACAGAGCGAACAGTCACGCAGAAAACCAGCTATCATCTTCCCAAAGGCCATACAAAACCATAGACTCAGTATTTAGTAATGTCTACATATAAAGGCTTTGCGCCGACTGGCAACGCTGGAAAACTCAATGAATTTCCTAAATCGGCCCTGAGCAAGCATCCCTGCGGTGCACGCGACCGGGATGCAGTACACCAGCTCCACTCCCATCTCACTGTCCATGTGAAATGCTGCCTGTTAGCAGGGAAGGTGGCAATACAGCCAGAGGAGCAGCACGGTTGTGCTGGCTCAGGGAGTGCCACCCAGCACGTGTGCAGGGCCGGAGCTGTAGCTAATCGGGGCAGAACTGCAGCGCCTTGCAGCTCCCGGTGCTCCTGGTCAGGGACATGCACCTCCGCGGTGCCCCTTCCTTCCCCACCAAGGTGTCGGGTCTCTCTCCAAGCTGCCCCCGTGGGAGCCGATGTGCAAGGGTCGCCTCTCCCAGCTGGGGCTGAGGAGATGCAGACCACCGCCCCGCTGGCGATGCTCTCAGGCTGGCCCCACTTCGCGCGAACAAGCCCCTGGAGTCAGGCACACCGGTACGCGCGGAGCTGGGCACGCGTGCGTGCTGTGAGCAGCTGGATTAGTGGGGTTCAGAGCCCCAGGAGCCATTTCTCACTATGAAAACTGACGTAAACGCAAAGGCTAAATATATTAGGTGGACTCGTGATTTGAGTCTAGAACTAGAGGTTCGCTGACGCCACCAAACTAAGCCCGACCGTCCCCTGAAGACGGATGCATTGGTGCATCATCTACGATTGCTCTGGTGACACAGTGGTAACTCTGGCCACCACGGAAGGTCCATGCTCACTTTCTTGCAAAAGCAGGTCCTCTTATCCAAAAGTCTTGGAAATTAATGTTTCCTCCATGGAATGCACTCCCTGCCTCCTCTTTTGATTTTAAAGAACAGTGCTAATCTTTTCCGTCCATGTACAAAGTATAATGTGTATTTATGCTTCTAAAGCAAAGCACAGCCCAAATTCGAGGGAGTAGGACACACTTCCTTAAGGTGCGGCACAGTGACATTGGAAGTCTGCACGTCAGTATACCCCGAGGAATCTGGTACCTCAGTTGTGTCTACGTAACTTCCAGTAACGAAAATATTTATAGCAGTTTATGCATAATATTGATCACTCCAACACCATGTCACTTGACAGAGGTTCCCATCCTCAGACAGAATATATGTGCACTATAACAGGGTGAGAAGCTGGCGCAATTTGTTTACTTTTAAAATGAAAGCTGTGGAAGTTGACTTAAGAAAACAATTCTTTTTTGTTGACCTCTACACAAAAAGAGAGAAATGACCTGACTAATAGGGTTAAGCATCCTTCTCCAGAGGCGTGCATCTGACAGTACGTGTCCAGCCTCGGCTGTCTGCTGAAGCCTGCCTGGAGCTGCAAACTAACTCACGGGAAAGCAAAGCTACACAATGGCAGTGGTCGATAAATTTAATTTCTTATTAGCAAAACACCAATCAATAATCCAAACCACTTTTTTTTTCTTTCCTTCTATATTTTATGACTATCTGTGATGGGAAAAAAAGAAAAATTACTATCTACACTGTCACTAGCTATTTTTTTAATTACTACCTGTAGATGGTAGTTGGTTAGAGTGCAGATGAAGTTCTTGATGCAGATGACCTGACAACAATTAATTGTGAAACTTGATATAAACAATACTTATTGGCGTGTTTTTCTTTAATGGGAATCATGAACTTATTTCTCACGTTGTGGCATTTCTCCTTATTGCCAAGACTCATCATTTCACCTTCCATAAAGGCCGAGATTTCAGAATCATGTGATTATTTGAACCATTGCACCCTTCCCCTAAAAATGTATTTCTAGCCCTTATATTTGTGAAGGAAAGTCTCATACGAAAACAGCACAAACTCATCTTTTAAATAAGTTTCATATGTGAAATTCCGGGCTATTTAAGACACAAAGCCTTTACTGACTGCTACTAGTGATGACTATTTTGATGTCGTTCTTAAAAGTCCTTATTCTGAGACTTCGATTCTTTTTTATCGTTATTCCAATGTAGAACAACTGCCATCTTCCTCTTAAATTGGCCACTTCAGCAACAAACTACTCCCCCTAGAAGAGGATTGAGCAGAAGAGCTCAGTATGTTTGGAGTGTCTTGGCCTAGATCCAAACTCCTGTATCACGGATCAAAATTCTGAATACAATCAAAACAGTAAAAAAGAAAATAGTGTAAACCCCGCATACCAAAGCCACCCTACACCAGCCTTCGGTCAGCGCAGGAGGCTGAACAGGAGGCAAGGGCTGCTGCTGCGGCGTCCTGCACGGACACGGAGCATCGCCAGAGCCGCGTGGCTATGATAGATGGGCTGCAAAACTGCACCAAGAACAGTAAAAGACACGAACTTTTTGATTAAAAATGAGGCCGTAGGTGATTAGCAACCTGCAGGAAACGAGGCTTGTCCACGGTCTGCTGATCTAAAAGATGCAGGCAGTGAGGGGCTCTTCTGCTCTAGAGCAGGAACGTGCAGCGCTGCCAGACCTTGTTCCAATACAGAAAGTCCTGATTACTGATGAATTATTAGATATAGCAATTTGTATGATTTAAAAAAAATACACCATTTGTATTCAAATATTTCAAGGCTCCTTTCACTGCAGAAGCAATGTAACACATGCTTTCTTATGTAAATAATGCTTCAAAACAATTGCACGATAATTATTCAGTCCAAACCAAACAACAAATACTAATTAAACTGAATAGAAAACAGTGCAGCAAAGGAAAGCATGCAGAGGGCCTTGTGTCCTTAGGAGTGATTTCAACCTAAAATAAATCCTGTGAGTAGGAAGGTGCCATGCAAGGATCTCCACCTAACTTGTTGTTCTGTTATTTGCACAGTTTTAATAGGATTTTTCTATTAATCTGTGACAAACCATGAAATTTTATATTTTCACCATGACCAAGCCATGAAATTTGCCAACTTTGTCCATGATTTACACTGGGTCATAGTTATAAGGTCTGTTATGCTTTTTAACTAAATAACTACTGAAGCTTCCCCTTTGGACAGAATGAAGAATTTGCCTATAATTAAAGCAGGAATTGTTAACTGCTGGCAGTAAAAGTTTACAGCATTGTTTGACAGTCGCAAAGATAAGCCAGTAAAACCCTGGGATGCCGTGTCTACCTGCGCTTCCCACATACCCGAACAATGGGGTTATATCTCTCAGCATCACGAAATCAATCTCAGATTAGGTAATGAAATATGCACCAGCCTTTTCCCAGAACCTTTGACAAATCACACACAATCCTAAATCTTCATAAATCACGATTAAAGACAAGTATATCATCACCAACGCATATATCTTCCCATGCCTGACCCAGAGACTAATGAGAAAAGGCCTAGACTATCTCATCTGATTAATTAATTCAAAATGTCTGCTGTTATTCAAATGTGAGGCTGGTATTATTTGAATAACACTTGACAGCAGTGCCTGAAGATATCATTTCTGATTTGTGAAGCTGCTGCTGCATAACTGATGATAGTTTATGAAAATGTTCCATCGAAGCTGCTTTTCTTGGCACAACCGTGAAAGATTTTCTGGAGAGAGGGTTTTTTTGTCAGTAGTTGATGTTGCTAACATTGTCAAATATTTCCAAAATCTGTAACATCTTGGAAGCCCTTTTTTTCTGAAGCCTTGCTTGGATATTAGTTTCTTCGTTCTCCAAGAATTAAATATCTCAATATATATATACTTGTGGCAAAGCCAAAGGCAGCCAAATTTGACCCCTTCCACACTGCATGTTCTTCACCAGCTCAGAGGACAAAGCGTCATCTGTCATGGCCAAAGAAGGGCTCCAGAGACCAGCCCCCTCTGACCAAAGCCATTTTACTTCAAGTCCGTGCTTGGTGCTATGTTCTTAGGGATATTTTTTAAAGATGGGGAGGATAAGTACTATAATTCCATAATAAGATGTGCACAAGCATTAATTTTGCAGGAAAAGACCACAGCCCTGTCCAGAAACGGCAACGTTGCTGGGTGACCTTGGCTGGTGAAGGTTAGCACACTTGCAGCCTGTGCTCAGCATTGCCACGCGGGGTCCGGCCATCCGGAGTGGTCTCGTCCGCTCCGACGTCCCATCTGGCAAAACCCCGGACACGGGGAATCAACCCTAGTTCCACTCCAGCCCCACTGTGGAGTCTCTCCTTGAAACAGCCCCGGCCCCGATTAACATAGTAATTTTGATTATTCAGATGGTCGCACTGGGAATGACAACGATGGACAAGTTTCCTTCTTTTTCTGAAAATACTAGAGTCTCCTCTTCTTTCCCAGACTGCAATGCAACTGAAAAATCAGAAAGCCGCACACACGAGCACGGTACCTACCCTGTCCAAATGCCTACGAAGACATGAACTAGCAGATGCCATTTCCCAGGGAGTAATGGAGAAACCAAGGCTGTGGCACCAGTTGTGCCACCACAAGCTAAAAGCCACCCCTGCAGCTGCTGAAGGTCTCCAGACCCAGACAGCAACACCCACCGCTGAGGGAAAGCAGAGCCCCTTCGTGCTCCGAGACACACGTGAACACAAACCAGCTTCCTCTGCCCCAAACCACCGCGCCCAAACGAGGGTCCTGCTCTAACGAGAGCGATTCTGCTACCCAGAGAATATGTTTCAAACTAAACTTAGAGCAAAGGCTCCAGCATTTTTTTCCCTGAAGTATTTATATATTGAAATGTGCTAAGGCTCTTGTCCAGCGTACGAGGGGAAGGAACTGGCTCAGTGTAAAAGCAGAGCAACCGCCTGCCCAAGCTGAGATTTCCAGGGGTGACGAAGGGCCAGACCCAGACCCGGGAGGAGCCCAGCGCTTCCCTGGGTGCCAGCAGCTCACAGCACACCACAGGGGATGGTGAAGATGCTCAGCACTTAATGCCATAGCACCTATGAGAAGAGCCACGGGAACAGGGTCACTGGGCCTTTTGAGGCGCTGTTATTAGGAATAATTGAAAGTACAACTCTGTACCGATTTTTTAACAGGAATCTTCATTTTAAATTTTTATTTTTCCAGGAGATAATGAAAATTAGCATTTTATTCTAAATATACCATACCGCAAAATACCTACCACCCGTTACAATCAATTTTTTTTTATTAGTGGAATGTGAAATGTGATGCCATGCTCATAACAGTTTTAAAACTGTGCTATTCTGAAGCTGTGTAGCCATAAGCACTAAAAGAGAGGATGTAAAATGTATGGTCTAAAACGAATATAAATCAATCATTATGACAGAAGTAGCACTTATTTGAGAGTCAGAAGTGAACAAAATATTCTGTGTCAGCAAAATGTCTCCTGTCAAAACCTGCTCTTTAAAATTTCACTACAATGTGCTGAGACAAATGTCCTTTGCAACTCCGTGTAAGGAAGCATGTTCTAAATCTTCATAATTCAAACCTTCCCTGTTTTCGGGCAAAAAAGCAAGCTGTAAACGGTTGTGTATTCCTGCTGATGAAGTAAACATCGCGCTTCTAGCCACGGCGGGCGGGCGTCAAACGCTGCTGCCTCCTCCCGCAGCTCTCGCCCAGGACAGGCACAGCTCCCCTCTGATCCACCCGCCCAGGAAACCGCGGGGACACCGACCTGCTCGTTCCTTGGGAGTGAACAGTGAGCTCGTGGAGGTCGAAAGATCATCCAAATGAAGCCCTATGTTTATACATAAATCACTTAGGGCCCTGGCACGCATCTCTCACCTGTGACCCGCGGGTCGGTGGGACCCACACCAGAGATGCTTTACGCCGTGGACACCCATGTGCCTGGCTGGGGCTCCTCCAGAGCTAGGCCGGTGGCTCTCTCTGCCCCCTCACAGCTCTCTCTGCCCCCCACGGCTCTCTCTGCCCCCCATGGCTCTCTGCAAAGAGGGTGCTGGCGGGGGGGCCGCCGCACCCCACCCCGCTCAGAGACGCCCCGCAGCGCGCCAGCGCTGGCCAGCAGCGTACCCCTGACACACAGCGCTTCCTTTTCGGTCACCCTGACTACAGCCGTAGCAGGATCCCAGCTCCCTTCAGCCCCAGGACCTCTCGCTCACTCCCTCTATGCGTTTTTTAGTACAGCGGTTACCTTTGATTAAATTATAAATGTTTGAGCCCAGTTAAATCTTACAGCTGAGCTATCTGGGCTAGTGCCATCTTTTTTTCCTCCCCTTTATTCTTCCCAAACGCATCGCAAGCTCCCGAAGAGATCTGCATTATGTCACTCTTCAGTATATAAAATAAAGGGCATGCAACTAAATCAGATCTCCGTTCTTCCTTACTTGGGATGACAGCACAAGCCGAACACTTTTTAAGTGGTTACACTACTTGCCAGGCTGCCCCTACCTTAAGATATATAAAATACCAAATTTAAGACTTCAAAAGGGTAAATGGCTCCAATTTATGTCGTCACACTCATGAAAAAGCAACCTTTTCCATTTTGAAGATACTGGGGAAATAGACATCGGTCTTTCGAGTATGTCCCACATTTCTGGGGAAGTGCGAATATAACGAAGGCTTTATATTTACCTGCTCAAAAGAAAAACCATCTTTTTTTTTCATTTATACGTTTTAAACTGGACACAATCTGCCAGAGAGTCTAAAAAGGCAGTATTAAAGGCCTGGGATCCATTGCAATTTCTGAGAAATCAAACCCCAAAACAGAGGAGAGGACAAAGGCAAAGCAATGGCTGTTGGAAACAACCTCTGCCAACTCAGGATTCTATTTTTACAACTGTATACATTAAAAAACCTGTTTGAAGATTAAAAATGCATAAAACTCGAAATTGACATTTATTTCCTGCAAAACAATCTATTTTTTCAGAGATAGTTTTTCCGAAAGATGATAAACTCCCTCTCCTTATGTTGTGCCTTAAGACATCGTGTGCTTTTATCCTCTAGCAAAATATGAACCAGCTACGAGGCTGACAATGCCAAGAACCATGACAAAATGGATTATTAATGAGAAACTGATCTCCAGAACTCTATTAATTTATGTCTTCCTGTCGGATCCCAAAGATGTATCAGCCCTCTCACTCAAAGAAAAAAATGCCAACATTGTACTTTGTTTTAAAGTTCTGCTTAGATGAAGAATTCATTATCCAAAGCACTGTTGTGTTATTTCAGTCTTCTTGTAGAATAAAGATTCTTTATCAAATAGCTTAGAAAGCCGCTGACAAGCGCGAGGATCTTGCAAAATATATTTACATCAAAAATTCAATGAGGACTCTTCGATTTTTAACCTTTTTTTTCTTTTCTCGGCAACACTCCTTGCCTCATTCTGACCTGTCAGCACTTTGGAAATGAAGACCATGAAATTCCATCTGCAAAAACCTGAGAAAAACTAACACGACGGTGAGCTTTTAAAATTCTTAATTATACTAATTATTCCACTGCAAGGTAAAATGATCTAACACGTAAACAGAAGAAATCGGATTTCTTTGTTGAGCACAAACAGCAAACAGACATAAAACATCCTTTTAAGCCTCCGTGCACAAATCTATCTAATCTGTGCTTATCATAATATTTATGAAATAAAAAACAGAGAGGAAAAATTGCTGTAATGTACTCTGGGTGACCTCTGCTTTCGAGAGAGAATGAAAACAGCCTTTTGCTTTTCAATCCCCATCAAAGTGGAGTTAAAGGAGGGACAGCATTCCCTTGCTCACTGCCATTAATCATTGCTTTCTTCAAGCAAGTGCGTATTAATTTCTGTCATCCCAAACATCATCGAGTATTGTTACAGCACCGTTCACTCCTCATTCACCACCAGTTGTTACCAGTTTCCCTACACTGAGCAGAGACAGGGTGAATCGTGTGGATTTCAGTGTTAGAGGCCTTTATCCCTGGGGTGCTGACACCAATTAAGCCATTTCAAGAAGAAATGAGAACAGGCGCAACCCTTCTCTGTAACAAGAGCTTGCACCTAGCATTGGCAGGTTGCCATTCGCTGTTGCCTCGCACTACAAAAACACCCTGCCACATCCCCGGGAATTATACAGCATGTTTACATTTCATCTTCGCGGCACCCTGGCACATTTTTTTAGATCTCCGGCGCAAAACTGGGTGCAGAGGATTGCACCGTCGCTTTCCCAATAACCTTCCCGGATATAAAAAGGCTTTAGGACGAGATTTAAAAACTAACACAGGCTTTTCCTAGCACGGTGGTTTTTAATCAGTTGACGTTACTGTTGGGAGGAGAGAGCTCAGATAGGACCAGGAGGACGAGCTCTTGTTCTTGTGCTGAATTCCAGCATTAGATGCACACGAAAGACAAATGACAATTTTACCGTTGCAATATAATAAATACCCTAAATAGGAAAATTAACGGAATCCTCCAGAATTACAGTATCATTCAAGCTGACTAGCGATCAGCATCCTTGCACTGCTGGCACTGCATTGGTTTTCGTTTGGGGGCCTGCAGGAACTAAAAAAATGGCACATTTTGAAAAAGTTACCTCAAATCCTTAAAATCAACACGTTTAATGAGTTTAATTAATATCATTTGTACATTGCTAAAGTGTGTGTGAAGATTTATCAAACTCTCTGGCAATATTGTTGATTTTTTCTGACCGCTTTAGATCCAATCATTCTCCTTGTTTCAGACATTTACATCTGCTTTTAAGTTTTTATGGTTGCCTGTTGGCAGGCAGCAAAGTGGAGCTGTCGATGCTGCTGCAGAATAATGCAAGGTTTGTTATGAATTAAATATTAGAAACCTTAACGCAACGGCCAATAAGAATTATTTGCCTTATTAAAGCAGCAGAAGACGCTGATTAAATTTTCATTGCATTGCAGTCTTTTTCCCATTTCTGCTTTCAATTCATCATTCTAATGTATGAAAGCCTTGCCGAATAATGGCATGGGGACTTAATTTCTGGAATGCAAATATGGCAAAGAAAATACCATAAATACCCTCCCAGAAAACATTAAACAGTCAGTTCTAATTAAGTGAATACTAACTAAGTAAATATTCTCTTAAAGGAAAAAAAAAATAACTCAAGATGTCAAGAATTCCAAGAAGGAAAGCGCTAGAAAATACAGGCACACAAAAATTATATGGAGCTTTGATTATCTGAATTTCACAGGCGGGAACTAAGTATGTTTAAACAACTGAGTTTCCAGACACTCAAAGAAATTTTTGTATTTATTAGTAAATATCTGAAAACATGGTCCTGTTTTGATTAACTGAGATTGTACTTCTTAGGTACTGTAAGTAAATATACTGTAGTGCATGACAGCTGTAGCAAGACTGCTTTAAGTCAGGTGATCCAGATGTGTTAGTTTTATAAAGCAAAACATTTTAATACTACTCAGTTTACTGGCGTGGCACCCTTTAAAAATAGACTTCCTTTAAGGAAAAAAAAAAATCTGTCTCATGACAAAAAAAATGTGCAAGGCATTTGGAAACGAAGCTGGGCTGGAATACCAGTGCACAATTTTACATCTGCATTCTACGCAACTACAGGTATATTTAGGGAAAATGGTCAAACAAAATTTTGCAGTCGTGTGTCCTATACTGAAGGTTGTTCACGTTTCTGCCTTAATGTGCATCAGGAAGAAAATGAACTTCAAGTATCCATTTCCCCTAGAGAAAATCTCTTCCCTGAAACTCTGCAACTAATGAAATGGGGATCTATAAATAGCAGCATCATTACCATGAGAGCACTTGCTTTGTACCAGTCTCTGCATCTGACCCTCTTTACACTAATAACTAGTAGACTTCAATATAATTCCTCTATAGGATGATCAATATTAGGACAGTTAAAATGTGATGTACATTTAAACCGTGGAGTATATTTACTTACCAAGCTTGCTAAAACACAGGAACACACAATGCTATCTTGTACTGCCTTTCCCTGCTCACACTTATTACGGAGTTTCTTATTGTCTTAAATGAGATGAGTGCTGCTCTGTAACTTCTCTCTGATGTTATAGAGACATGCATTGTGACAAGACAAAAGCCATAACACACCTGAAATGTTCCCTGCTGAAATCTCTCGTGCTGAACCTCATTAAAATGGTTACTCCGTTCCAAATATTACCTACTGAAGCATTACTGTAGTAAACTCTTCCTTAAACTGTTGAATACAGTAAGTGAGCATTTAATCAGTAAATGTAATCATTTGGAAACATGGTTTGCTTCTAGTCAAAAACCAGTGTTTTCCAATTGTGATAGATCGTTTCAAAAAGTTAACCAATGTTTAATTTCGCTGCCGGTTGTAAATTAAACTATCCTAGAAGATCATGCGGTTCAGGAACCTAGGGGAAAAAAGGAACTATTTATTAGGTGTCTATGGAATATTCTGCTACTGCATATAATTTATTGATACTGAGATATTTATGCTGCCCTTCATTAAAGGTAAATATTCAGTTACATTTGCATCTCCCACATACAAAGAGCTCAATTGTTCTTCTAATTTCATATCTCTTAAAATAAATATGATAAAACGTTCCAGTGGGTGGATGAGTTTAAAGGCTTTTATTCTCTGTGACAAAATTATTGATGACAACATATCATAAATGGCACTTACTCCATATACACATGTCACAAGAAAATGTAAAATATTAGAACAGTTATGCATGCAGGAACATTTACTTTTTAAATGAAAATATAACATCCCAATTTTAAAAACCATGTGGTTAAATCAAGAGAACGCATATAGAGAAAAAAGAGGACATGAAATTTCACATGTGCTTAAGCTGATTTTCTTTTTGCTTACAGGTACTGTATATGTACTAAAATTTGATTGACTTTATTTAAGCCACAAAATACATAGTCCACCAGCAAACTAAAGACAAATGGTACAACCAAACAAAGCTCTCAGGCATGCTAGATGACTTCTCTGTCTCCCAAAGGTGCTTGTTCAGTGGGGTTTTTTCTCCTGTTTGTTATCACCCTTTAACTTATTAAATATTAAAATAGCCCAGAAATCTGCATTTTATATCAAAATCAGCAGTCGAAGAGAGTAGAATGTATTTAGAACATACCGGGATGGAAAATTGTGTTAGTGTGATTCAAACAGACCGCACCTCTGCTGGAACACATTATCATCTGTTATAGGCAGTACTGGTGGAAAAATGTTTTGAACACATCACCAGTATGAAGACTTTCACGTTACAATCTTTTTTAAATCATTCAGACATACCTCTGAGAGCCTAAAAAGGGATTATTGCAAATATCATGGGGTTTTGTATTTTAACACGATTAATATTATAAGACACACAAAGATATTTTAAAGCAAGGATTTAAGAGAAATAAGCTGAGTAAGTAAAGCTTGTAAAATGTAATCAACATCATATTAAAATATCGGGCAGCAAAGGTTGCAATGTAAGGTAAGTAAGGCAGAATTCTCAGCAAATGTGTGGGGATAGGTAACGGCATTTTTACCAGGGCTAAAAAAAAAAAAAAAAAAGTATTTGTTGATCTATGCCAGCAGCTCAACTTTCAGGCATATTTGTAAATCAAATCAAAATTACGACTTCAGGTCCGTGGTTTGCCCCTTCACGTGGGCCCGAGGTGGAGGAAGAGGCAGGAGCTGGGCACTTCCCACAGATGGGATTTGGAGAGTTTCAGAGTTAAATAAAGCAGATTTGTAAATGGCAGGATCCTCTCAGCAACGACGTGGTTCTTGCTCTCAGGCAGCCGATGGAGCAGAGCTGCTCAGCGGCACTTGACAACAGCAGTGCTCCCACAATTGTAACCCTCAAATCCAATCAATCGTTGCTCTTTGCATTTCAAGCAGCTCCTGGCTGCCACTGCCTGAAGATAACTATTTTACCACCTCTGTCATGCCTAATTAACAAGTCAGATGTACAATTTAGAAATTTTGCAATTAACCTGCTAAAATATTGCTGGAGGATGCTAATTGTTATGCCAGTTGCCATAAAAGCTCATTTGCATAACTTATGTGTGAAAAACAATTATGAGCGGCGTTCACAGACGCGGTCCACAAACTGCTCCTAGCTACGGATGAGAGGGCCACAAAAACACTTAATTCATTGCCCACAAAATTATGTTCCCCCTTTTCTTAAACAGCATCTGTTTTGTGAAGCGATATTCATAGAAAATCCCCAAATCAACAATTAGGAGCATATGTAAATGTGCGATTACAGTTCTTTTTCTTCCATTGACAAGTTCCCCTTCCCGTGCGCGGAGAGGAGCGGGGCGGCGATGCCGGCTCCCCGCGCCCCGTCCGTCCCTCGCGCCCGTGCCGGCAGCGCCGGGCACTGCCAGGGAGCCGCCAGCCCGCCGGCAGCCGCGCTCCGCTGCTATCTGGTCCTCGCAGCGGATCACTGGGGGCCACTTTAACAACAAAGAAGCTAAAGTCAATTGTTTCTTCAGTGAATAGGCTTCTGTTCTTCAGCATATATTTACCCAGGCGTTCAGGGCAGATTTTTACCATTAAATTGGAGTCTGTAGAACATGGTTGTTGTACAAATATTTACATTAGTGCTGACCACGGCCTTATTGCGGCTCTCGGAGAGAACAATATTCCCAGCTCTGTCACCCCGGTTTGGAGGCCTGAGTCTCGCTCAGCTACAAAGCCGGGATCGCCGCTCTCCCTGCGTGCACGTGCAGAGCAGTAAGCTAATTTCATCGGGCATTAGAGGCCGAGGCACAGCATTTTCATCAGGCCCCACTGTGCTACGTTTTTAGGGCAGAAAAACAAATGGCTGTTTTTTGTTTCAGGGAAAACAGGGTGCGGGCTGCGTGTTATTTGGGGTTTCCTTTCAAGCAGGCAGTTTGCTCAGCAAGTGCTCATAGACCATTAAATATTACTAAACTAAACAAGAACTCTAGTCTGGAGCCCCACAAATGCAGTCGTACAGTTCAGCACCCATGACATCGCGTCGGTACACAGCAAGATGATGCCGCTTGTTCCTCTCCCAAATATTAGAGATTTAAAAGTTACATAACAATCACGGTGATTAAACAGCAGCTGTTACGATAATCAGTCAGTAAAAGGAAATTGATTTGTTTAGTGCTAGCAACTACAATATTATTAGACCCTCAGTATATTGAAAGGAAGAAATATTTCCTTTATTGAACACAAAATACCATAAATTTAGGTAAACCGAAATTAGTTCATGTAATACACTGACATCCAAGAATTTATGTATATAGAGTCTATCATTTAATTTTCAGACATTCAATTTCTATACTTGGTCACAGTCAAAAGGTCAAGAACCAACAAGTCAATAAGTTCCCAAGCTCCATATCGATATCACGTCACTGCCCTAACAAGTGGAGAGGAAGTAAGAAATAATTCACAAAAAAAATCCTCAGCTGCGCGTGGAAGGCGAAATTTCCCCCGCCGTCCCGCGCGAGCGCTGGGTGCCCGGGGAGCCGCCAGCAGTGCCGAGGCCTCGGCAGCCCCGCGGCCCCGGAGCCAGTGGCACCGGCGGGACCCGTCAGGGCTGCGGTACCCCACACCCAGGTGCCCGCTCTGCCCTCCTAGGGCTTTCTTTCCCCTCTTCCCTCTTCACCCAGTGCAACAAAGGAAAGAAATACGAGGTAGAAAAACTGATAGTTCCCACTCTATTTGAATAACAAGTGAAATCCTAAAAATACCTCCACTGCATGTTATTACCAACTGTATCACCGGGTTTTATAGTGACAGGACTGTGCTATAATTTCTGAGAAAACCTCAGCATAAAGCTCCATAAACCCAGCCACTCCTGTAATGTATCACCTTATCTAGTGCACAATCATTTCCACAACTTTTCATGTTAGTATAATTTGTTCAAAAATGGTAATAAATACATCCGTGAAGTCAAATAAGAATCATTGCACAATCTACTGTAACTTGTTCTTACTAGTGACAGTTAATCATGCTACCAGGATCTCACATGAGAGAAAATAAGCAAACATTTGGGTGTTCTGTAATTACAAACCTCACCAAAAGCACACTTCCTTCTTTAATCAACAAATACATGAAAGCATGCTTTAAATACCCTTTCAAGTGTGCCATCCTGCCTGTGAAGAGCTATCGCTAAAGAAAAGCAGTGATCCCCATCTACGGTGAGCAGACGGTCTCCTTCTGTACTAAGCAAGCTACCTACCACGTCAGAAAACCATGAAACCCTTTTGCTAGAGGTCTAACCATGAATTAAGAAAACAAACATTCCTAATTAAAGCCAAGAAAAGTAGAAGCCTAAGGAAAGCCTCATCTCTTCGTCTCCAGGTCAGGCTCCACTCAGGCTCACCGTGATTGGAATAAAGTGGATACTGTAAATAGCGCTCATAGATTACTTCTTATGTAACAATTTTAATTATACCAAATACTTGATAAAATTACTCCTTTTCAACACATAGCACCAACTTAGCACAATCTTCACAAAAAAAATCCGATAGATAATATTCCCATTTTAAAGACAGGAAAAGCGAGCTCTTGCATTCACTTCAGTGAGGCGGAGGCCGAGCCCCGGCTTTGCTCCCGCCGAGGTCACCACATCTCTCCTCACTTGAGTGGGAGGAAGGCTTTTCCATCTCAAGCCAACAGCAGCATCAGGAGTCAAACCCAGACACACCAGGCTTTCCTCTCCAGCACCCTCTCCTCCCAAAACAATGCCGTCGGGGGTCTATTGGTACTGAGAAAGTTAAGGTTGGCCACAGAACATTTTCATTATTTAGTTGTTTTGTTCAAGAATTTGAAACTCAACATTAGCAGCTGGAGACCAGCGATGCTTTCATCTTTCTGTGAGAAGAACTGATTTTGCAGTTTCGGGTGCTGTTTTGTTCTTCCCAGTATCAAAATGGTTCAGTACGATAACTAAAGTTTTCGGGTTATAAATTCCTGATCGGATTCTTTGGGCCAACCAGCTCAGGAGCTCTTGGGAACCAAGGACAACCAGGGACACCATGCTTTAAATGAAAACCGCGCTACGGACTCTTTGTCGATGAAGAGCAGGGCGGGTGGATGGAGAGGGCTCGCAGCTGCCGCGGGTGCCGAGGGCAGGGGACGGCGGGCAGGGACCTGCAGCGCGCGTGCCAGTTGTCCTGCGCCAATGTGAAAACCCCTGTGGCTTCGGGGAAACCACGGTGGTTTGTGTCTTATGTGGTTCATGTTAAAAATCTCCCAACAGTGATAGACTTCAGCTGCCAGGATCAGGGAGACCATGTGCATCTAGCATGAACAGCCCCCGCACGGAGCTCTGGGGCATTTTTTTATCCTTTTTCCTTTCTTTTAAATAACTATTGGGGCTCATAACAAGCACTGTCACTCTAGCACTACTCCCCTGATTGACTTTGCGACAACGATCTGTGGAGGAGATGGGCACACAAACAGCAAACATTCTGCAGGCACTCAGGCAAAGAGGACTAGAGAGGCTTGGGTCGGTTTTGTTTTGGTTTTATTTCTTGATAAATTTTTGTTCAATTTCCAGAATTACTTCTCTGATATTTTTTAAACAGTATTATAAAAAGAAAACTAACCACAAAACTGTAGTAAAGCAACTCCGAGGCTGAATAAAAACCACACACACAGAGAAAAAAAAAAACACACCAGGAAAATTTGAACTAAATCAGAAACTCTCGTCTTTGAGTCATCCTGGAGCGTCCTAATACTGCAGAGGTCTCAGCACAGTGATCTTATGTATCATATATGCTCTAATAAATAGGTTCAATGAGTTGAGTTAAGGGCAGGGTTTAACTATTAACTCTGAATTTCCTCGCTCTTATGGCTGTAAGTCAATCCCTTAATGTTAGTTTAACACAGTTTCTGGCAGTTGAATAAAATCTATGGTCAGTATTACAACCCTTCCTTCCTAAATGAAGGAAAATATATGTGTGATTTACATAAGAAATGATGGGAAATGCTGTGAGTGAGTGGGGGTGATAAATGTCCAAGGCCCCATCGGCCAGGAATCCGAGCCGACCATTTGACTTCAGCTGGTTGGGCCCTCATTATCCCAATCCCAAAACCAGCAGAACTGGCAAAAATACCTCCACACAGATACAGTTCTCAGCACAGGAGCGGTTAGCAGTCAGAGAGGTTATAATACAAAGCTGTAAGATATATCTAAAATAATACCACAAAAATCAGATGACACAAAGAATTCTAATACTTTCCTTTTGTTAAGATACAGTAACTGAGAATACAATGAAATTCTTCATGTTCAGTATCTCCCATTAGATCAATTAATATTCAGAGAAAGGCTTTAACATGAAGTTTAAATAATCATAGAAGGAGAAAAAGAACCACCAATGTTCTAGAAGCTTCTCTAGACCTTTCAATCAATTTTATTTATATGCAAAACCAAGAGAAACTCAGAAAAAACAAAGCTCCTCCTGATGCTAAAGCTCTCAATTTACTGACAGGCAAATGGCTTCATGCTGCCACTTAATCTCATTTCTTGCATAATGCCCTCTAATTAGCATATCAAAGTGAATTAATACTTCTAGGGCATTAGCAATGGGAAAATCTGCTCCAGGCTTCACAATAGCAGTTAAGCAAGAGCCAAGAAATCCTCAAAAACACCACAAACCACTTTGCATTGCAAAACTGTTCAATTTATTTATCCTCTCTCTCTAAACACTTTTACCGCACACTGTTTTACTACTGTTCACCAAACAAAATGATAATTGCCAAAGTTACCAGCATCTGTAATGCCTGTTTAGAATCTTAATTTAGATTGTATACTTGAAGATCTCTAGATGCTTTCATTGACCCTATCACACACAACAGGATATACTGAAAAAATGTTGTTGTTCTAAAAAAAGCAATCAGGATAATATTATTAAGCTCCATTTTCCACTCACAATAAATAATTAAAAATGAAATAATATATGAAAAAGCCACCTGCTGGACAATAGGGAATGAATGAGAGATTAGCTTTGAATGTTGATGCATGACTTAAGTATAGCAAAAGGCTTTGACCTGTAAACACATGATACAAAACCACCCCCCTTTCCAAGTGATTGATTTGTAGGACGCATGATACTCAGTGATTCATGTATTGTTACAAGTTCATATGACTGTGCAACATGCATTGAACCGATCGTTAACAAAAGGATTTGAAGTAAAATACCTAAAACAGAATAAAATTAAAGTAAGTGCATAATGATTTTTCCTAGATGCTTTTATGCAAAACATGCTCTTTTTATCCAATTCTCGAAGCAATAAATATGTTACAGCTGTTACAATCAGACATCAGGCCATTCCTTCTTTAAAAAATATTTTCACAATCTACTTTCACTCACAGGTCACTTGGCAAAATATAAGCTATAATTTATAAACAAGGACTAAAAAACCCTGGAACTCCATCATCTTAGTGCCCCCCACCAATCTTTAAAAACAGAAAAAGAACATTAAGGGAAAAAAACCTGACACCAATAAACCCCAACACTAGTACACCCACCCTAAAGCCAAGAAGGGAGCTGGAGCGCTAACGGAAGGCTAATAACAAAGAGTAGAAGAAAATGCCGGGGTCAGTGGGGTTTCTACATTTCTGTTTGCAACATGAAGGGAAAAAAAAAAGTATAACAAAATAAATTACGATGGATATTTATCTAGTACTTTGAGCCTTCCTAAAGAACGTGCGCTATTGAAAAATATATAGAGTTCAAGTACCAAGCTTCATTTCCTTTCATATTTAATTCCCTGTTTACTTCCACTGTAAAGACAGCATTATGGAGGGGCTCTAATGTCCAGCTGAGAAGCACAATTCATCTGTTTGGCTGATGAACTACTCCAACTTTATAAAAGCATGAACTATAAGAGCTGACAGAAACTTTAATAATTTATATTAAATATTGATGTGAATTATTTACTCCATTCATACTTAAAGACATGAATTGCCTACCAGAGAAAAGCAAATGTGACAAAAGGTCAACATGATGGTGAAAAAAGGCAGGCTGTGTCAGGCGTGTGTTATCTGAACCATGCTGATCACCTTGATAAGCGAATAGCATTAAACATGACTGCTGAGAAAACAAACAAAGCATTCTTCTCAGGGTGTCAATTCAGGGACTACAAACAGCTACATCTAATTCTACCAATGATACCAGGTCGGGAAAACTCCACTCGGGGCTCCGCTGATTTGGACTCACTACTGCACAGATTCAGTATTCATTCCTGCTGTTCATAAAATTATTCATCGAACCGTCATATGCATGATGTGCAAGGAATTGAAAAACAGTCTAAAAATTGAGGACAGATATAAACCGGACTCTCGCGCGCTCTACTATATAATTATTAATATAGCCTTCCTATGTATTTAAATATTGTGTTACGTTTGTAACAATTTAGTATGTCTAATTCTGCTTGTATTTGTCTACGGTAGACTGCAAATATCATTATATTAATGTTTCACACAAATCAATATTTAAATTGAAAAAAGACAGCATAATATCCATATCATACAACTTTTTCATTGAAAGCTGTAGGAATAGAGCTTGATAAATGTGTTAAATCCTGTAAAAAAAAAAAAAAAATAAAGGACTCTTTTGCATTCACTACATGCTATTATAATAATTTATCTCTGAATGCAAAAATTCCTTAACTTACAACAAGCATCCTAAAATACACCACACAGTAACTCATATAATTTAGTATTTTCAGATAAGCAAGCAAATGTGTCAAATTCAAAAATAAAATGAAGGACACGAAAAACAGGTATAAAATAAAATAAATCCCTCCTCCTAGTTAAATTAGTATTGACAAGTAGGTCCAAATTTATCCTCTACGGGGCGGGGGGCGGGGGGAGATCTGGAAACACTGATCCTGGTAATCAACGTGAAGATTGTTGTTTAAATATAGCAAGGAGCACTAACAATGGTAAGGTCTAAAGGTACAGTGTAGTTACAGGTTCCGTAAGACAAAGTACCATGAATTTCTCTAATGAAAATAATCACCAAAGCCGCCTGTTTTCTTAACCAGAGAAGTACCCTGTTAGACGTCCACCAAAGAAATAGAATTTTGATAATGAATGTGTTTGAAACAGATGACCAAACGACAAACAAGATACTTTATTCAGTTTATTTTTTCCTAGTATGACATTTATGAAGAAAAGCAACGTCATTGCCATAAGGACAGTGTAAATGAGCTAACATTCTACTGCACGTCATCATTTGTACTACATTTGCTGACAATTAAAAAAAAAAAAATTCAAAAGTATAACCAATGGTTCAGTGAAAAATCTTGGATACTGAAGCATGAGAAAGGAAACAAAAGCTAAACAATTTAAACTGAAGAAAAGATGTACGCACATAAATACACAATGCTTACTTCCTTACGTAGTCAGGGTAAATCAAAAATGTGTACTTAGCAGCTTGAAAAAAACAGCAGGACTGCACATAGATATTTTAAATAGCTAAACAGAGTAACAATAACGTCACAGCTGCTATCTAGAAAATAGCTAACATACATACGGACATACATACACACATATATATATGTATGCTATCAGTGCCATTTCATTGTTCCATTTGAATCCGTTAATGTTCACACAGGATTGCTAGGATTGCGTATTATTATATGTTATTGCAAGTTGTTGGCACTAAATGATAGTTTACAAACACTGAAAAGTTGACATTTGTGTAATGCAAGGGAAGAGTCCTGTGATCCGATTTCTAAATAACCACAGTGAAGAAAGGGGTTAACATTTTCAAATTCTGCTAGCAGGCAATGCAAAAAGCAAGTCCTTCTCAAATGAGTTACCTAACGGGCGGTTTACAGATTTTGCAGCATATTGACAAGGGGCGTTCCTAAAAGAGTTGGGCCATTTTCATCAATAAGGAGCTTTGCTGCAAGTAAGGGCACGATACAGCCCTTTAATCATCGGAATGGCATCGTTTGGCTATTTACAGTTGTAGCAATAAAAATAAAGGTTTTAGCTTACGTGGCGAACAGCAAGAAATTAATCCCGTGGTTAACGTCACTATTTGTCTGGTTTTCGCATCTTTTTTTTTTTTTTCATTCTTTAAAACAAAACTCTGCACAAGGGGAGAATGTTCTTAATGAACATTTTCCTCCTCTCTCTTTAGACATAAAAAATAGTTCAACCAGCCCAACCAGCCAAGCAGGCCTTTCTCTTCCCCTGCGGACACCTCCTGCAGTCGAGAAGTTCATTAAGTTTTATGATCTTCCCAAGTCAGTCCTGCTTATAAGCCTCACAAAGGCCACAAATCTGGCAAACCATCATGTATGCCATTAGGCTTTACTAGTAAATGAATGCTATTTAGGGTTTGTGGTGACAGTAAATTAGGGTTTGGTTGGCAGCTATCATTGTTTCTGTTGGACTTACAGAAATAAATAAATAAATGTGTACCTGTACGCATAGACGCACACGCATTCGGACATTTTTAGAAACATGTGTTCTTATCCATACAAATGATTTTTAAAGACAAAAAACCAAATCATCTATCAACGCAATCCAGGACCTAATAATATGTCATTCCATTGGGAAATAATTGCAATTCCCTAACCATTTTAAGACTGTAAGAATTAATATATTTTCACTTCTATCTCCATGAGAATAACCAGTACCTCAGGTATAGCAACATCCTAATGGAAGCTTAATCAAATTACAAATCTGAAGGATTTTTAGTCAGTAAAAAGGAGCTACTAAAAAAAAACCCAAAGGCGCAAATCAGTTTTTGGTTCCTACTGGTAGGTGTGCAAGGAGACAGACTGTTACGCAGGTATGCAACAGATGTGAGCCCGCATTAAGAATGCAACTTTAACACTTCCAAGCGACACCTCGGAGAACGAGTAAAATACAACAAAACAGAGTCGACAGGCTCTCACTTGCTTATCTTCGTATTTTATTGGAGGGGCTTCACTAGAACTTCGGGTATCATTTTTCTTTGAACTAATTAAAGAAATAAGTGGCAGTTTCTTTATGAAAACCATGCTACCTTGTGGTTGCCTCTAAGAATGCACATATCTATTAATATCTGTAAAGCTCTTAAATGTATTATGCAGCACTTTTTAAAATGTTAAAATGTTAAAAAGGAAACGTCAGGCTAAATTCAGTAAGCTCAGTGATTTGCTTTGTACATGGTAAATACCTCATAGGGTGGGGGTAAAAAAAAATCTTCAGCTCCTAACCCTAAGTGAGGCAGAGAGAGAGGCTTTTAAAAATGTGATGCATTCATTAACCCTTGCGGGAAAGGGATAGAGTTGCTCTACCTAAAGCGAGGATTCCTCTACGTGTTCTCTCATGACCAGTCTCACAAAGTCCTCGCTGACTGTACTGAAAACTACTAAAATATAAAAAAAATACGTAATTCAATATAAAAATGACTTAAATATTGCATTACTTATTTCAGACCAGGCGCGACTGCAATTACGCTTTACATATAGGCTACCGTCTCCCTCCTCACCTCTCATCCTTCTCACAGAAGAAGGCAGCGATAAAGCCATCACGGCAATTCGCACTGCCAACACCAAGGTAAACTTTGGTTCTGATTAAAAAGAATTAAATACCGGCGCATGACCCAGTTGCAGGCAGACTGAAGTACTCGGACCACAGGACAATGCAGAGTACCAGGGGGAGGCGGGGGGACCTCTGCTTTAATTGCATCTCAAGAACGCTCGCCCTTCCAGTTCAGAATTCTTTGAGCCGCTTCCTATGAAAACAGCTTACAGAAAATACACTAGGATTTAATTTCACGTTTTCTTTGCTTTAGCACGCTAACTAAAGCCCACACAGACATTTCGTCTCAACCGGGAGACCCCGAGTGAAGGTCCCCCTCCGGGAACAGTTTTTGGTGGGGGTGTGGATTCATCGCCATCAATCACCCGGCGCATTAATCCTGTCCCTCCTGCGCTGCCGGGGCTGGCAGGATCTTGCCTTTGGGCAGGCGGACGCCTTCACTCTTTGTTGGTTCTCAGCGATTTCACAAAAGAGATAACTGCAAACTTGGCTCGACTACTTGCAGCACAAAGGCAGGATCCCAACTTACAAGTTATCACTGAAACACCCCGAAACGTTTCAGACCGCAAAGTCTCTTGTCAGGTTCCCTCTCGCCCCCGAGACGGCGGTGGCCTCACCAAACACCCTCTGCCAGTAATCCCCGCTGCTGAAAGGACTTGGGTTTTTCTTCGCAGCTCACCTCTGACATGTGGTTGACTATGCTTTCCTTTCAAAACAGTGAGGCTAAGTCCTCTGCAAATAAAGTGATCACAGGACCTACGCCTGCCTCCCTAATTGAAATCTGCCTGCTGCAAAATGTCTGAACATCGAGGGCAGGTTGCTTGGCCGGCTCCGGAGCAGGACAGGCAAAAAGTTTAGGGAAAGGCAGAAAACAAACACAAGCCAAAGAAGGACGGAAAGGGGTTACGAGCTGATCGAGGCAAAACGTAGGTAGGTGGGGAGGGAGGGCAGAAGGGGGATCATTCCCCTTACCCCGGGTAATATAATGCAATATAAAGCAGAATCAATCTTAATATTCACAACACAGTCAATACCCTAGTGCTTAGCTGTCAGCAGAAACTGAAGTGGATCCCCGGTAGCAAAGAAACCCTTGGACATAAAGCGCCATAATTTACTGAGAACTGTGCACTTTTAGGCTTCTCAGCTGAGATTTGCAATGATTTCACGTTTGTTGTTTTCATCTGTTAGCCTTTCTTTTTTTCAAGTGTGCAATTAAGGGGAATGCGGTTGAATATCAAATATAGCTAAAAAGCCAGCCAACGCATAGGTTTATTTTTAAAGCCAGATCATAATAAGTGTTCTTATTCTCGTAATACAAAGCAGAATACTTTGCAAATTTTCTTCTTAAGAAACAAAAAATTCTCTGTGAATTCAGTGATGTGAAAAAATTGCAAAAGATCCCCTAAAATGCCTCTGAAAAACCCACAGCTTTTATTAGCGTCGCATTAATGTAGGGGAAAAAATATTTTTTTGTACTTTTGAGATGAAAATTGGGGGGCATTTAAAACATCATCGCCCAAGAGCAACTCAAGCTTCGCTGCGCTCTACACAAATCTGGGGTCAAAGCATCCATCACTTGGCATTCCTCAGGGTCTCTGCAAAAGTCTCCATTCCCCTTCTCTGCTGACAAGGGTTCAGCTTAGCTCTCCCCAAACCTGGGCAGCGCACGCCCTCAGAAAGTTTATCGTCCCCGCTGCCTGCTACGCATCCCGGGATTTTAAAAATAAATAAATAAATAATAAAAAATGGTGTGAGGTAACACAGCTCTGACAAGTATTTTGCAAAGTGTCCTGGCGGTAAAAAAAGGCAGCCCGGGCGCTAGCGGGGCACCCCCGGAGCTGTGAGGAGAGCAGCGGGGGATTCTCCACCGCGCCATTTCACAGCGAGCCAGCCCCACCGGGCCGCCGCCGGGACGGGCCGCCGTGCTCCTCAGCTCGCCTGGGCGGGCCGGGACCCCACCGGGCAGCGCGGCTGGCGGTACCCGCCACCCCGGTCCGGCGGCGTGAGGGGCGGCAGAGGAGCGGCACCGGCGGGCAGCGGCGTGTGGAAGGAAGGAGGGATCAAGATGGCTGCGGCGGCGGCGGCGCGGGCGGCCCTTACCTGTTTTCTCCTTGATCTCGCAGAGGACACTGAACAAGGCGGGTTTCATCCTGTGGCAGTTCAGTGCGTGTTTCCTGAAAGAGAGCAGAGTACAAGCAGGTTATAACGCGGCGTTTCAGCAACATGGCGCCTTCCCCGAGAAGGATCCCCGTCTCCTCGTAACCCCCCTTCCCTGCNCCTCATGCCCTCTTGACTTTTATACCGAATTATCTTTGTGCAAATGCCGCCCGACCGAGGGGTATAAATCAACCCCCCCCCCTCGTCCCCGCTACGATCCGTCCTGCGATATTACAACTGATTTATTAAGATTCGAGGGGGGGGGCCACACTCTTCCAGAGTTAACATTCTTTGTTTTT
>VYZW01006884.1:0-16262 GCA_013401315.1 Balaeniceps rex
GAGAATAAACATATCAAATAATATCATGTTCATCAATAATCTGGGGTAAACCTAAATACATTGACTACAAGCCTTTGGAGAACTGGTAAATAATGATCAGGAAAGGCCAGTCATGCCCATGTCTGGGGGGCTTCAACGTGCACACATCCACTCCCGCAAAAAGTTTTTTAGTACAACTTCGTGCTAAGTGCTATAACTAGAAAGGGTGTGCGTACTTGTAGAACGTGAGATTCTGTTCAGGAGACAAGTCAAGAGAGATTAATGGCTCATACTGGTCAGTAACAAAACCAGTAATAAAACATTAATTACCATTAATTAGAAGTCAGCAGTTGCTCCCAACACTGCATGTGGCAGAACAGAGACTGTTACTGGAATGGTTAAAACTCATGTTGATGTTCAGAGATGATGTTGGGCAAACAAAAGATAGTATGGAATTCATCAGAGGCCAGAGGAGAAAGTGTCTCACAATGGATAGTAAGAGAGAGATCAGTCTGTTGATTTTATCAAAAATGTTGAAAGGTACTTGATTACAGGTGCGTCCTTGGGGATAAGATACCAGCTACTAAAAAGCTTCTCAAAGTAGTAGAGAACAACATAATGAAAAACAATGTCTGAAAGACCAAGTCAAACAAGTGTTTAAATACTGGGCAAGTTTTTTTCCTCTGCCCAACTACCATGGGAAAAACCCAAACAACCAAACCACAAAGCCCCAGCAACATTATTCCCCTCCACCATCCTTAATAAAAAAATTATACCTTGTGAAGCAGTGCAAAATGGTCATTAGGGATGCTGAGGTTAGTAGCTGAAGACCAAACTGACAGGGCTTAACTCTTAAATACAACATATTGCTAACATTATAGATACCCATTCCTGCTTAAGTCTTATGTCTACTGAAACTCTGCCACAAAAATGACAGCGCAGTATCACCTTGATGAACAAAACTGGTTTCAAGATAAGCTTCTCTATTAAGCAGCTAAAACTATATACAGAATAATTCACAAAGATCCTATTATTCTATTCTCTGCCTGCAGTTTGGAAACACACACTACTTTGTCTTACTTTGCCCAGCAAGCAGTGCTTTTTAGGAAGCAAAACAAAAAGCAGCCTATAACACATTTCTACACCTTCATGAAGACATATTTTATACAGCTAATGCCAACCCAGTGGGAAGACTCAATAGAAACGACAAATAACAAAGAGCAATCAGAACATAAAAGCTCACTCCTCAACTTCAAAGTTCACCTACGCTTGCTGCAAAGTGCCTGCAGAGCTCTGCTTTCCCATCTCCCCAAAGCCCCTGCCAAGTCAGTTTTCTGTAAGCTGAGGATCTGTCCCAAAGGCTTCAGCTAAGCACCTATACCAGATGTTTAGCTCATTTACATATGCTATATCTTCCAAACAGGTCTTTTTTATTTTAAATCGTACTTTGACTCTTTCATAGTATCTTTCATCTGAAGGGCTCGAAGTTACAAGCACTGATTAAGCACATCCATAGACATCTATTCATGTACCTACATTCTCCAAACTCCCTCTCTATTCAAAACAGGACTGAGGAAGAGGATCACAGTTTTAGGAATATATTTTAGTAGACTACAAGGTGCTTTTACCAGGATTTAGTCTTGATCAATCATTCCTTCCTCTCTTTCAGCCTTAAACTGTGGTGCTGCACAAGCTGACTTCCAGACATAAGTAAATCATTAATATCAGTGGCAAGATCCTACAGTCTGCACTGCTGAAGAAATAGTTCACAGCGTGCCAGTGCTGACCTGCAAGGCTTTTCTAACTCCTAAAGGCACTCGAACCACAGACTAAAACCACCTGAGCCTGTACCTGTAAGGCACATGGCTTTCGCTGAAGCTGGAATCCACCAGCGGTGAACAGAAGCGATAGGATATCACATATAGAGGGTTCCAGTTAGTGGTTTGTAGAGCTCTCTAGATCCAAACAACATTTCTAATGCCTCTCTAAAACACAACTTATCACAGGCACTGCTACTGCAAGAGTTCCCAGAATATGCCAGTCAAAATAAATGGCAAATTAGTGACAAATAGATGAGTTTTCTCCCTGTGGCAGCTCAGCCTCTTTATGGACTTGAACATGATACACAGAAGTTGATAGTTAAGGCGGCAGTGGGGGAGGTATTTCTCAACTCTTTAGTCCCCCATAAAACTTGACGACTCTCTTGATAGCTACTCGCCTCACCTCCCACACTTCACCAGGGGCACAAGAAGTTCTGCTTGCCGTTAGCCATTTAAGATGCTCAAATTAAGACTAATTGGCTTAGACTCTAGGAGCAAAACTGTACCTTGGTCAGTACAACCGATCCCAGTTCCTCTGAAAGTTTGCATTTCAGACACACGAGCAAAGCCTCTCTGAATAAAAGCACTAATTTCAAAACTTTTTGTACCCACAGCTGTACCCCAGGTAAACAAATAAGAAGGACGCTTCTTTAAAACAGCTTGTCTTGTCCTGAGACTTGAAAGATGCTCTGTAGGCTATTGAATTAAATAAGGATAAGACAGGCAATTCTTCTTCAATAAACCACAGACACCCTAACTTTTGCTGACTTCTTGAACTTCCGCTCAAGATGAAACTAATCCGACACGCTCTGCAAGGATGGAATCGCGCAGTCCTTCTGACAAGGGCAAATAAGGACCTACCAGATCCTCGTTCTCAGATCTTGTTTCTTCTGGTAAACCCAGTAACGGGCACTGCACACGAGAATTTGCTTCTCCCAGGTCATCCTTATGCTAACAAAGAAATAGTCAGCAGTGCAAGGTTTGTGCTTTTGAGGGGTGCAGCAAAAAAAACCAAATGGATTGCCATTGCTGGAGTGAATCCAAGGAGCAGGTAGACAAAACCGCCTGTGGAATCCAGATGAGATCCTATGGGTGCTCAGCAGAGCTGCTGTGTATCGCCAGCTGACAAATTGGGTTGCTGCTGTATCTTTAATTTGTTTCTTCTTCATGTAAAAAGCAGCAAGATAAGTCACCAGTTAAATTGGTAGAGCTTATAAGAGCAAAAGTAGCTTGAAAGGTAAATTATAAGGACAATGAAAATATATAGTGCATGCTAGGGAATCATCCTGCATCCTTAAAAAAAAGAAAAAAATCGTCTAAATAAGCATCAAGAACACTGAAGAGCTAGAACTCGATACAATCCATAAACAGCCATTAAGTTTGTTGTGCTTACAGTCTGTGAAGAAAGCAGTTAAGATTTCCAGGCTCTTATCCAGCATAAACAACTCCGCTGTATAGACTATTGTTGCCTGAGAACATCTATAGGCTCTTTTCTTACCAGTGAAGGTAATATAGAAGAAAATGGTCAAACAGTTAATTTATTATTTAAAGAGTCACTGAATTACTTGAAACAGATAAACCCAATAAACGTGAGGATTTTTAAAAGGTTGTAGGGAAATAAGGCTTGATTTGAGAAAGAAAAATCGTTAGGAAGTGTTGATATTTCAAGACATTAGATTTAGTAATGCAAGAAAATTAAAAGGAAAAACTGAAGGCGGCCTTAAAGCAACAAAGAAGGAAAGCGTGCAGCAGACTGTCACTTCTGCTTTAGAGTCCCTTTTATCCGAGACATACGCACTTACGCAGCCAAGCAGCTGTTTGCTGCGGAATATGCATGGCGGCATCCCCCGCACGTTTGAAGGACGTGTGTACACGGGCATCAACTGCAGGATGGCTATTCGACTTTATACTACACAATTTAATTATGTAACTAATGAAGTTGATCCATCAAGTGATACATGGAAACTGTGACCCAACTCAGCTATATAGCTATACAAGCATATAGTCAGCGTGCTTATCCATATACATTAAAGATATAGAACAAAGAAATTTGTAGCCAGCTCCTTGGTATGCAAGATATCATGTCCACAACGCTGTTGGTTCGTATGTACTAATAGCTACGTGTGTACTAATAGAGCTACAGGAACTATGCAAGCTGTCCATCGGTGCCATGGCTTCAGACTAAATTACACTTGCAATGGCATTTGCAATATTAAAGCACTAAAGGAGTACTTACAACTTCTGCTTTAATTTTTGCCTTGCCTGACTTCAGAAGATGCAAAGGAGAATAATCCAGCAGCACAGTACAGCCCGCATTAGTCAGGGTCTGGGCAATTAGCATCCTTAATAAAAACTGCTTGAGGATAAGGTATATTTGGAGGCAAAAAAAATTTAAATTATCTAATTTTTATATGCTCGGGATTCAAAGCAAAGCCTCCTGCTGTCTTCAAAGCATCACTGAATGTCAGTAAGAGGAGAAAAGTATCACTGTGTCTCTTGTTACAACATTCATTTATTACCACCTATTCACTCATAAATGTCAATGTTATTTCACCCTCCCATTCCTCCTCCCTCCCTTTACCCTCCACCACAACCAAAAAAAAAGTGGCCTTGCCTAATGAACCTGGCTGTACGATTTTTCTACTGCTGGAGACTTAAATAAGGCAGAGTCCTGTCGAGTCCTGCAGTGCAAATGGAAAAGCGTACGCAAGCATGTGTGCATATATTATATAAAACAGAGCGTGTGTAATAAAGAAGTCTTTATGGGTGTTAGATTTATTCCTATTATGATATAAAAGCAAAAAATTACATTGTATTTCTAACAGATAGCACCGCTTACACCTGGTAATGTAAATCACGCTACCATGGAATGACATTACAGAACGGCGCAGGGTCTCTCTCTTTACACGGCTGTCAATAGCTACAATGCCAGGAGTCCAGCAATAGATGAGTAGGTAATGTATTCTGAGCTACAGGGCTTGCAAAATTTACTGAATCTATTCCAGCTATTGAATTGTCATAAAAAGCTCTGTCAGACTGATGACATTCACCAGATCAGCCTGATCTAGCAAATTTATACATTATGCTTTCCCTTTTCTTCTGCTAGCAAAGGAACATTACTTGGGACTGAGACCATACACGCACACAGATGGGCACACTTACTCCTGAACCCCTCTCTCAATGATCCTCTAATCCTACCCAACACCACAGGATCAAGAGCACGGAAAACAATAGTAAAAGGAACGCAATAGGAATTTGAGCACACCCCAGCAAGGCATCCCCAAATGCTGGTCTTGGACAAGAATCCTGCTTTTTAGGAAGGGAAAGAAAGAACGAGAATTATGATACATCGCAACAGGGCCAAGATCATGCCTTCCTCATCCCTCCTCCCTCCTGATCTTTGGCCAGGTTTATTATGAAGGAAAGACCTGTTGATCAGTGATGCTATTTTGAAACTATGATAAATGACGCTATAAGACAGACCATTTTTAAGGGCACAAGAAGTCAAATAACTTACCTAGTGGCAAAGAGAAAGCAACTAATGAGTTTAAAAGAATGTAAAAACCTATGGCTTCTGGCTCACGACCCCTGTGAATGCCGCAGTACCATACACACACCTGTAACACAACTGAAGTCCCAAGGACCCCACTGAAGGGCTTCTCTGTGTCAAGTGCCATTTCCTTCCCCAAAATGCGGTCAAGTTACTACAAGACAGAACAACTCAATGAAAAGCAAACATGGGGGTTGGCAGGGGGAAGATCACAGCAGGATGATAAAGATGTTTGCCCAGCTCATCTTCATTTTCCCCATCTATCAGAAAACTACACCAATGAAGTCGTAGCTGTATTTCAGCACCCAAGCAGTTCTTTAGCAGAAAAATGTGCCTGCAAAATAGTTTACATATGCAAAATTCTGCGTCTGCCGTATCTTGTTTTTCAGTGCGAAGAATTGTGTGGTTTTTTGTGCATACACAATGACCATGGCTTACCTGGGCTGTGGGTGTCTAAACACCAAGTCTTGCTCCACTGTATACAACTAGTTTTTGAGATACAGAGACAGAAGGCTTCTGCACACTGCTCAGACCTCTGGGAGGTAGCACCTATGTGCACGTTCAGCCTGGCCCTAAGGATTTCCCGCAGAGCAGAAAACCCAAGCAAAGGAAGTTTCTAAACAAACATTTTTGATAATTGCATACATGGCAGGAGAAGATGCGAGAGGAACATGAAAGCTGACTGCATTTATCTGAAAGGATGGAACGGTTTGAAACATTTCCAGTTTTGGAAGTTCTACTTTAAGAACTTTGTCATTTCAATTTTTTTTGTACACTTTGTGGTGCTCTACATTTCTGTGAATTCTTATCTCTTCAGCCCAATGCCACAGGCTACAGGTCTGGAATATAGCCCAGTTCCCATTTTAGTCATAACAGAAAAGGGGGGGGGGGGGGAATGTCTCGTGTCATAGCAGAGCTAAGCACTGCCACTTCCATCCCCATAAGACTCTGCAGGGTCTTCTGGTTCGCTAAGCAAATGTGAATCTGAGGGGCATCTTCTAGTGCTGCTGCCACTTCTCTCTCCATCATCACTGCTGTTTAATTTGTCTGAGGAACCCCAGCTGAGGAACAGGATAGTAGCACAGCAAGCTGCTGGCTGCCAACCAGAGAAAAACAGCTCTGCAGCTGACAAAAGCTGGGGTCCGTCTCTTGTTCCTCCAGAATAATCCATTTCTGGCTGGCTGACAGCAGCAAGTGAGAATCTTCCATCACAAAAGCATATCCCTTCATGGGATGCTGGTGGTGACTCACATACCGAGTTGGCTGCCCTCATGTTAGCTGCTTGGTCAAATGCTCTAATTTTTAAATAGCTAGCCTTGGTGGAGCTACAAGTTTAAATCTCAACAGGATCTGCTTGGCACTCACTCCTTTTAAGGCAAAATAACAAAATGTCATACCATTTTATAGTCTAAAACCGTAACAGAGTTCCTCTGGGGTCTTCAAATGAGCTCCCCCCAATATTCGGTTTCCTGGCTACAGTACTGGGTTGGACTGGTCGCACACAACCTCCCTCGCAGCAGTCAGGCTGCTGCCGTCTCTGCTACCAGCTCCCCGAGGCATGGAGTGAGGATAATCATTTCTTCAATACTTGATAAAGCTCTTGAGATCCAAGTGTTATTTCATTCTTGTAAAGACATTTCATCAACTTGGTGTCCATAACCAAAGTTTTTCATCCCTTTACAGTTTGCTACACGCTGATTGCCACACTTAAATCACACAGGCCACCTCATCTCAGTGGTGTCCTCTGCATGGAGCTATAGCACTGACTTGAAATAAAAGTAGATGCAAAACAAAATATTGAGGGGGAAGAAGAAAGAACTGAACAAAGTAAGAGTCCTTGTAATGCCACAAAATTACTGTCTCGCTCTTCAGTCTTTGTCTCCTTTTATATCTATGCTCCTAGGGACAGTGGAGGAAAAGAAAATAATTGAATAAGTGTCCTTCATGGGATGCTGGCAGCACAACAAAAAGCTATGCTTTTAATGGCTTGGTTAACCCACATGCAGGCCAGCTATTTCAAACCCATCCAATTTGTACTGGCACTACACAATTAGAAGTCAGGTTCACTCCTGGTGTAAAAGCTCAGAGTTAGGTTACAGGCTAATTGTACCTTTCTACACTACAGCTTCTGGAAGGCACCGCAACAGCACGTATAGCCAAGGAGAGGATCCATGCTCACACGGGTAGGGCACTCTCCTTTGGGTCAATGCAAAGCTAACCATTTTCCTAAGAAGCCACAGCACTTCAGATTTTCCTTGTTATATGCAGACAATGCCACCTCTTTAGGGCTGCGGAGAAAACATACACGGTACATCAGAGCCTATTTTATGCGTGGCACTTTAGCAATCATTACGCTTAAGGGCATACTATCAAGCGACTTAATACCCCAAACGTTATTCATCCTCCGCTTCTCACAACCATTCCGGTGCAAGACCACATGCAGTGTTTACTGTCTAATGGGTCCCTCTGGGATGCTTATGGATTTCTCCACAGCACCAAGTCTTTATCTCATCAACACAGCCCTTCCTTCCCATGGTTTATGCTACACTGTGACCGCCAGCTTCCTCTTCCCCTCGGAAGCGCCATTCCTCCTCCCTAATTGGAGGCCGCTGTTTAACGTTTGCACACTTCTCTGCCACTTTCTCCAATTTGTTCACTTGCGAAGGAACACTTTTGCCCTAGCCTCCATGAGCATCGTTCCCTCAGCAGCCTGACACAAAGTCTATCGCATGATGTATTGGCCTTCAGTTCTGCTCCTCTCCTTATATGCTTTAATAATTCTACATTAGGTAGAAGTGACAATATAATCCTTGGGCTGATTTTACCATTACCATATTGAAAGTCAGCGAAGGTACCAGAAGACCAGATGCAATGCTTGCTCTTAATAGCAGCTCTACAGTCTAGTTTACAGCTAACTACTATTGTACTAAATAAAAATCAGAATATGAAATTTGTCAGGCAATCAGGTCAGGCATGTCAGGAAGTTTGGGGGGGTTGTTTGTGTGGGTTTTTTGTTGTGTGCGTGTGGTAGTTTTTTTTAATTATGAATATCAGCTTACCCAACACTTACAAAAGGAAGGACATTTCAGAAGACCTGTGCTACCTATATGCAAAGGAAGGGTTGAGTTTGTTGCATTATATCACAATTCTGACCTTTTCTTAACCAATTAAGCACGCCTCTGCAGACTTCACTTCTGTACGAAGCAGCCAGGCCTGCTCAGCACCTGGCCACCTCACTCCAGTTTTCTAGTTCTTTAAAACACAGCCACAGTAACTGAACATGAAATTCAGTCTGCAGCTACAAATCCAGCACCATTAACAATTACACCGTATACTTCAAGATATCAAATATAAGTATGAAAAGGAACAAAAGCATTTTTTCCAGTTCCTAGGATGTTCCACCCCATTCCCAGGACAAATACGTTTACCCAATGTATCTTCAGGCAGCTTTGCAGGTAATTCAAAAGCAGCACAACTTGGAGTGCCAAGATTTAAACAAGGTAGGGGGCTTTCCTGAGCCTGGCTTATTCACCACTGTTGTCTACTGCAGGGTTATTTAGATACCCAGCCTTTGTCATCACCTGATGTGTTAATCCAGCTAAGCGGTCAGTGTCTCTTCTATGGTTTATGCCATTTCTATACTGGTCCCAGTTGGCAACTGTCCCATGGGTTAACTTTCCGTGCAGGTTACATCCACCAAGGAACAGGCTCTTCTGTCTCTCTCCATTCTATCCTTGCATCTAGTATGCGCCAAGAGAAGCGGCAGTGCCTTGGTGCTACTTGGAAGATCCCTTAAATGAGGGTCATGACCTTTTAAACCCAGATACCACCTCTAATTTACACCCCACTCTCCACTGAAAATACCCATCAGCAAGAAAGAAGTACCTGATGAACACATTTTAAGAGGAAAGGCGAAACCAAAGAGCTGTAAGAGAGCAAAGAAGGTAGTACCAACAGAGCTGAGAAATAACTGGTTGGAGAGAAGTGCAAGACTTAAATCAGGAATTATCTCACTGATACTTAAATAAAAAAAATAAGGAGAATCAGGACCCCCACGGTGGCCTGAAGATGTGCGTTTCACAGTGCAGTCAACACTGGCAGTTTACCGGTGGCTAACGTAATCTATGGTACACATCAAAGCAATGGTAACACCGTTCCTGGGCTGCACTTCTAATCAGCCTGCAATTTGAAGAGAGGTCTCCCAGATTTAATACAGGGCTGGGAGATTACTGAGCACATCCTGGCTCATCTGTAATAAAAGCTGCTGCTGCTACATCTTGCTTCTCCCTGTAGTGATTATAAGCCCGCACATAATCTTTGCAAGTGTTGGGGCAGGGATCTGCTCAGTTCTCAATTAGGGGATTTTTTTTTTTTTTTTTCAGCTTTCCATAGTTCATCATGAAGCTTAGGGAATATGGCAATGACAGCAGGTTTGTAGCAGTTCTGCTTTCCTATTTAGAAATGTTTAAGAGGTGACTTGGAAAGACAACAAAAAAGTGTTTAAATTACAAAAAAAGTTTCCCCAAAGACAAAATATCCCATTTCAAGGTTCAGGATTCCTCCTCAGCTGAAACAATCAATGGCTAATATCTAAGAAACAATGAAGCACTGCCAGGCGTACGTTTTTTCACTGAGAAATAGGTTCAGACAACACTGTGTGCAGTACTGCCTCCTCCTGCTCCTCCATGCATCAGACCAACGCTCCTTCGTATGGAGTAACCAGGTGCTCGGATGCGCAGTCCAACAGCTTTACAGGTACAAATGCAACGTATTTACACAACTGTTGATTAACAGCTAAGAACAAGGCCATCCATCCAACCTTAATGACATAAGGAACGATACAAAAAGGCAACTCTCAGGTCAGGCTGGGTGGGGGCAACATTTGAAACTGACTCTTGGTATCAGTAAGCACTGCGTCGTTATTTTACTGCCGGAGCAGGGCAGAGGCACTAGCATCCGTTGAGAAATGCCATTTTACCAACCTCTTCTCTAGCTTCAGCTTGGCAAGTCCTTCTGCTCAGATGCACAGAGGTTGCCCAACTGCTCAAGACAAACCTACAGCCCTCACCAGCCACCTCAGCGGTGCTGGGGCAGGTGGGTCAGAACTCCCAAAGCATCAGCACAAACCGATTCATTTCTCCCTGTCCCCCGTCTCCGCTTGGCACCAGGACACGCCTTTTGAATTATTTTCTTCCTCCCACTTTAACTTCATTTCACAACACAACATTGCAGCAACCTGCTACAAATAACAGCCTCCCCGTTTTCAGGCCACCACCGCACTCTCCCGCTGTCAGCACAAGGGCATATGTGCTCTTCGGCTTCTATTCTGAGCCCTGCTAAGAAAAAAAAGTTTATGATTTTACACCCTGTCTGAGCCTCAGCAGCAATCACTAACACTCTACGTTTTCAAATTTAATCTCATTTCTGATTAAACTTTTCGCTCTCCCATTTGTAATCTCACTTGGCGGTGTGATTTGTGCGGCTCAGTATAAATATGTGCTTTAGAATTAAACTGGTTCAGCAATTTTGACAATGATTTCTTGGAAATTAAGCCTGGACAATTTGTTTGGCTGAAGTAGAATCATTTGAAACACATATGATAGAAAGGCTATAAAGTACTTTGCAGTGTAGCACACCAATAAATATTAGCAACGGGGATCTCATTTATGTCTGGTTGCAAGGGTGTTAGGAAGAGGCTAGTGACAACATGGTGCCCTTTGACCAAACACAGAAGCAACAGTTTTGCTTAAAATATAAAATAACTGCAAAGCAAAAGACTATATACAGGTGGCAAATGTCATCTCCCCCCAGGGAATAACCCGATTAATAATAGCAGTTTAAAATAGGACTGAACAACCAGAGGAAGACACCTGAAGACCAGGGTCAGTGCCCCAAGAATAACGACCCCAAACCCATGCTGTCCCACTGCTCAACATGAGGCCACTGGACAACTGCTCTGGGCCAGCTGAAAAATAATGCAAGTGGTTTTTAAGCAGTCTGAAAACTTCAGGCACTCTCCTCCAGGAGCCCCGAAGTCCACGATAGCAGGAAAGGACATAAGCCACCCCGGCCACACAGCCCCTTCTGCCCCCAAACCCAATACTGGGGTTTCCCCAGGAAGCTTTGACACACAGCGAGGCACCCAGGAGCCTTGACGCAGAGCTTTGCGCTATCCCTCGCCAGGGACTGCAACACATAGGTCCCCAAGAGACTCATCAGCCTGGGAACACACAGATTTCTTCTCTCACATGGGAAATATTACACACATTATTAATTTTTCCTAAAATCCTTGCCAAATAAAGTCTTCCTGGGTCCTAAGCCATCCTTGCTAGATCTTGTCTTTGTGTCATGTTTATAGTAACTGCTTCCTCAGGCTCACAAGTGCTTTGTTTTGTAGCAACTCCTTTAGTCAACTCACCTTGGTTTTAGTTCTTTAACAACCTTTGTCTTTTTTTTTTTTGGTCCAAAACACACACCTCCCTTCTCCACTTTCTCCACTCTTCTTCCTCACACACTTTTAAACTCCCATTCTATCTTCTCCCTTAAATTATCCTGTTCCTTAGCCCTTGAAAACCTGTTCCTGCTCTTATTCTGTTTCTTCTTTACAGCCCATTTTACCTCTACATGTTCTCACTCATCCCCAGACGTTACTCTGGTGGTCTGACCCTACCACATCTTGGCTCATCTCAGAATAAAGAAACCTTTCCACCATCTCAGCATTCACTCCTGTTTACATCATGCAAAGTTTACAGTACAACAGCACCCTGATAGACATCACTTCTCTACAGTATTTTGGAGTTCATCACCAAATATTTAATAACCAACTCCATTAACCATCATTCATCTGAGATTAATTTCCCATATGAACTAATACAGGAGGGTCAGAGGAATTAATTCAGGGACCTAAGAAATCCAGTGGGTGAATACACAGGGGTAGTATGTGTGTCATGAAGGATGGAAGAGGAGGAGCAGGATGACTGGCCAGAGAGGATGCTTTCAGTCTTCTGCAAGTTGCCAGCAGCTTCACCTAGAAGACTCAATGTCCAACTTAAATCCCAATGCAAGCACTCCTATTGCCTTTTCTGAATGCTTACATATTTGTTGTTGTGCTTTCTTCAAATGAAGAAACTCTCATGGTTAAAGGAAGGAAGAAAATGGGGCAATAGCTGGGCATTCTGGGTGGCAGACGGGACGAGAGGAAACAGCCTCAAGTTGCGCCAGGGGAGGTTTAGATTGGATATTAGGAAAAACTTCTTCACGGAAAGGGTTATCAGGCACTGGAACAGGCTGCCCAGGGCAGTGGTGGAGTCCCCATCCCTGGAGGTATTTAAAAGCCGGGCAGACGAGGTGCTGAGGGACATGGTTTAGTAGTGGACAGGTACGGTTGGACTTGATGATCTTAAAGGTCTTTTCCAACCAAATGATTCTGTGATTCTGTGGAGAGAACAATGATCCATCCCCCAAAACAGCTACCAGAAAAACAACATATTCTCTGGTTGCTGATCCCAAAGGTCCTCCCTCCTCCACCCTCCTAGGAACATACCCATTCTGAACACACAGGGCAACATACTACATAAGTCCTTAACACATATCCTCCCCCACTCAGCTGCAATATTGATGCAAAAAAAGGTGGTCTGCTCAGTAAAAAAATCACTCATGCACACACAGAAACCCTCATTGCTACTTTTTAGGTCTTTAAATAGGAAGAAATCCTCAAATCTACTGTAAATACTTACCTTACAATGTCCATTTACAAACTGCCACTGCCCTGTGCTGTAGACTTCTAATGGTTTGGTGTGTTTAGCACCTTTAAATCAAGGATTTTTCTTCCATGTTATTCAGGACTGAGTTTCCACTCCTGAATAGGGCCTCTAAAAACTAAAGATGCATGCATTACCAGTGGACGTCCAAACGTACAGATTTTAATTCTCCACCTTTATCTCTGCTCTGGTGGTCTACTGATCTAGATATTTAGCAATCTCTTCTAGCGTGGCAAAATTGCAATTTCTCTCCCCATAATTAATCCAAGGTGCTGCTGGACAAAGATAAAGGGACTCATTTAATCCTGGATGAAATTTCTCCCAAATCAGTAATAACACTTACAACAATGTTGAACCTATATTACTGTTTTTTCCAAGGTTTTTTTTTTTTTTTCTGTTAATACTGCTGAAGGACTCCTTTACTAGCTTTTAAAGAGAAATATAGTATGATAAACAAACCTTGGCATCTTGCTGTAGTAACTACTTTCATAGGCAGCAAGAAGAATAAAATTTAACTGAAAATAGCTACAGAATACAACCATTCTCAACTAGCTGAGCCAGTGTAAAGTCCAATTATAATACCCACACACCTTCACACAAGAACTAACAGCTAAACCAGCCATCCTGTCTTTCTACATCTTCATAAATACACCTCCAAAGTTTCCCTGTTTAACCATGTACTTTTACTGCAGGCACGAGTATATATTTTTCTAATTATGTGAAGCAGCAGGAGAGACCATGACAGGGCCAACGTGCTAAGGAACGTGTAGGAGGCAGCAATAACAAACTGACACGAAGAAACAAGGTTGTAGTTAACACAAAAGGAGTTATGTGGAAAAGTTAGGGGGTTTTCTCTCTAACATGCCATCTCATCCACCACTAGACCTAGATATGTGTTATATCCCTCTGACATGACCGAGCCATCCTGCGCAAAGGAAGCTTGTATCTAGGTTACCAATGCTCTTCCAAAAAGTGATTTTATTCTTCAGAAAGCACCAACAAGACCTCATTTTCAGCTGGAAGGAATTATCCCGGCTGAAACTAGTTTCTGTATTGTCATTATCCAACAGTGTTTTCTCACTAGTTATCCTGAATTTTCAAGTGGTGCAAAACACATACTGGTGCCTGTGTGAATGAATTCGAGTATGGCTTACCTAATGACACCACCTTCTTCTAGCTCTCCACCTTGAGGCCAGATTTCTGTAGTTTAGCAGTAACGCCTCATCTAAGGCTTGGGAAGCTTTCAGCTAGCTGAGCAGAAGCAAAGAGCAGCAAGGTTGCTAACATAAGCAAAGAGAGACTCAACTCAGAAAGACAACAGGTTAGACCTTTGATGTCCATAAACTCATAGGTGCATGCAGCAGACTAAAGTAGTCTATGCATTTTAGTTTGCGTTTCTATATCCAATCTAATAGCGGTGTGAAATCCCATAGCTCAGGTACTCATTAGTCCATGCCTGTTTTAGGCGCACAAAACACATCAACTCTTGGCCACCTTGTCCACTTGATGTTATTGTAAGATTGTTTGACCTCTATCTCAGCATATCAGATCCACACTGCACAATGAACAGAGCTGGGCTCTGAAAAGCGTTAACTAATTTAGTGTTACCTAAAACTGTGCCTTGTGCTTCCCTTTCTCCTGTGCCATACGGTCTAGGGTTCAGTGCAAGCTATGTATGAGCTTTAAGTGAAAGACTAACATCAGCTCAGGATTAGGTGTACACTGAAGAACACGTCCCTATCCTTATTCTGGTGCTCGTGTCCTATACTTAGACGCAGTGTGGTGCTGCCACGGGTACCAGCAGTAGTCTAGCTATAGTGGCACAGACCACACTACAGGCTACAAAACACAGCTGAGGAGGGGGGTACATCAGCCAAAGCTCTTGGCTGCCTCACCTAGGTAGAGCCCGATAGCCAAACTGTGGGTGCATCTACATTACACACCTGCGAATGCAGCAGCAACATCTAACCCCTCATATTGTGCGTTCAATCAGAGAACAGCAGAGGCGAGGATATTCTTACAGGAAAGTAAGCGAAGCACCTTGGCTTTCACGTTTGGCGGACAGCTATCTCCATGTGCAGAACTCGGGACTTTTGTTTACCGATTGATTTTTAAATAACATTTCCCATCCCGGATGCACAGAACAGTTCCCTGTAAGTCTTCTCACTGATGTCTTACCGAGGCAGTCAACAGTCTGAACCAATAGCACTACCAGGGCTGTGACCTTCTCCATCCATCTTAATTAGGTGTTAACTTCAAAAGCCTTTTTGCTACATGTTACCTGCCAGCATCAGACAAAAAGACAAACACCAGCCTTGAGTCATCAAAAATGTAATTACAGGGTCTCTTGGAGAGGTGGCTCTGCCTGCTTCTCTGGTTTTGACTCTAGGAATTGTAGCATAGAAACAGCACTTTAGCGATACTTAGAAGAGCCCTACAATGAGAAAATACACCAAGAGACACTTGCACAAAGTACAATTTTACTTCAAACAGCCCTGAATATCACAGGCACTCACATTGCTTGTTTAGTGCTCTCCCACCTAGATTTTCAGAAGACATACTCTCCCCCGCCTTTTGTCTTTAACGCGGGTATAGACAGCACATGCAGACTTTGCAGTCCAATCTGTTGGCACCCATCAATCCATTTAATTACACAATCTGGAATGAAGCAAATGATTCAGGAGAAAAGGGGTTATCGGACAATATAAAGTTACAAGGCACTCAAAAGCACATCAATTGCATTTGCCGTAGGACTTCCTTATGCACTACCAAGTAGCAACAAGAACTGCATCTTGCACATCGGAAAGGCAAATAGCAGCAGATGCCAAAACGTAGCAAGGAGTTCTGTCCAAATGTGTAGCACCCAAGGTACCTTAACCCACGTATGAACTAACTCATCTACCTTGCACACTGCCTTATAAAAGCTACGTTAATAAATAATTTAAAAAAAATAATTAAGTTGAAAAAAGTCATACTAAGCATGCTCTGCAAACATGGTTTAGTTCACCCATGGGCTGCTGTGACAATATCATGGTCCTGTTCCTGCAGACTTAGGGGGGGACACCAAAACCAAACCCCAAACCCACAGAATGGTAACATTTAAAAATCTGGACTGGGAGATGCCTCCTAATACACCACGCCTCATCCAGGAGT